>JAQIXA010004021.1:0-12370 GCA_034699045.1 Nanhermannia cf. coronata Gr-Ori-00579 | reverse complement strand
ACAGCACAGGGCTCTTTTAAAAATTCAGCACACAGTGCGCTATTTAAGTACAGCGAACTTTTTTGGTTCGATCTCTGAGCCGCGGGGGTGCTTGAGAATCCCTAGTCTAGATCAGATTCGCGGTTCGACCACAAACGCGCATACATACAGACAAACAGACAGACGGACAGACATGACGGGCACTATTGTTCTTTTATAGATCTATAGTGCCTAGTGCCCATATATTTTCAATGAGTGCAGGCTATTTTCTGGACAAAAAATATTCTAAGGGACAAAGTTTATTAGTAAGTGTTCGCTTCGCTCGCTCAAATTATTTATAAATTACCTCCACCGGAAGCAGCCATAATCCTATAAGTAAAATTAAACTTTTTTTGCAATTCTTCAATCATATATTTCTGTATTCCTCTTTTTAGAAAAATATCCCTATTTTTATTTTTCTCAAGTTCAATCAAAAACAAAATACGAACTGGCGAACTTATAATAATTTCTCGAGCCTGAAAATTTCTTAATAAATTTGGAAACAAATTAATAATTTTTGAATCCTTCAAATCAAGTTTTAAACCAATAAGACTAGGGTCTTTTTGAAAAAACTGACAAGTTGAGAATTTGATTTCTTGACCTTCTGATGTTATGAATAATTTGTACTTAATTTTTTGAAAAAATTTCAACTTTATCAAACTTGGTAGCAAATTAGTATTTGATAGAATAAAATAGTAATCCTCATCTTTTTTTGTTATTTCTCCAAATAATTTTGTCAATTTTTGAAATAAAATTTCAGAAATTTCGTACAACTCATATTGACCAAAATTTTGTCCAAATTGAATTAAAATTACATTACAAAATTCGCTATTTTTCTGAATTACTTTAAGTGGGTCAAAGTTTACATTTTGAAATTTTGGAAAACTCAAACAATATGAAATTTTTTCCAGATCCTCGTTGAAATGACATTTGCTTATAAATGATTCGAGATTCAAATTTGCTTTTAAATCAATATAAAATAAATTGCATCTTTGATAGAAATTTTGTGAAATAAATGTCTTTAAAATACTTTCAGATTTTTTATTACACTCTGAAGATTTGACAAAAAGTATCAAAATACTGGAAAGTAGAATATTTTTTAAAAAATTAAGCTTTTTACCAAACATTTTTGCATATTTTGGATTACAGATTTTGGAAAAAAATACTTGAGATGAGATCAAATTATTAGTTTTTACATTGTAGGTAGGTAGTTACTTTTAAAAGATTTATTAATAAGAGACTGTAAAATATAGACTAGGCCTATTATTTAATAGTATTTAGGTGAATACCTTACAGAACAGAAGACTACCTACAGATATTAAAATTTAAAATGTGAATAACAGGGTTTCATAATTTTAAAGTGCCCATAGAACCCTACAATATAAATCATGTTATACCATTTGAAATTCTAAAATTACAAAATAGCAAGGTTTTTATTTTTTAATTATTCAATAACATAAGTATGTAATCATATATTACCATATCATATTCCGTATTAGAAACCTTTAAAAGCTTCAAAATTAAAAAAAACGACAGGACTTTACAATTTAGCAAATTATTTTTGGCAGTCCTTACCTTCATTTCAAAAGTCAAAGTCAAAACATTCTATAGATATTCGAGCCTATGTCTAATGTCTACATATTTATGATTAAAATAGTAAATTTTCTTTGAATATTTTATTGCTTAAAACTAAAGCCTGTCGTCTGTCTAAAGCTAAATGTAAGATAAAAAACATTTTTAAGACTATAAATTTTAAAATCGGCCCTATTTTCATACTTGGCCTGGCAAATTTTTAAAAGGCATGACTAGGAAATTTCAGGGAACCTGAAATATTTTTATTTTGAAATTCCAGGTTTTTTTTTTAAAAATATTGAAATTTGGGTTTTGCTGATCCTCAGGGTTAAAACCAATGGCGGTGAAATTCGAATTCTCCGTCATCAAAAACTCAGAGGATCATCATAACCCAAATTTCAATATTTTTTTTTAAAAACCTGGAATTTCAAAATAAAAAAATTTCAGGTTCCCTGAAATTTCCTAGTCATGCCTTTTAAAAATTTGCCAGGCCAGGTATGCCTATTTTGGTCGAATTTACCCCTATACGAGTATATATGGTAGATAACTTTACTCTATAATTTAGTATGAATGTATTCTAAATTTATTTTAGTTTAGTTAAGAGTTAGAATAATTATAAGGATAAAATATAAGGATAAATTCAACCAAATTAGTGGATCAGATTAAATCGGAGCCTTTTTTTTTACTAGTGTAGCGCTCGAGCATTTTGTTCTTTGGATTTGGAAGAGGAAATGAAATGTTTGCAACAGAAAACGGGCAAAGAAAATTGAAACTAATTTTTTTATGATATTAAGGACAATGAGTATAAAATTTGCAATATCGCATATTATTCAATGTTAGCTAGTATACGAGTACCATTCACTATTTAGAGACATTTTAAAGTAGAATTAAGAGATTTTGAAAAAATCAAAAAAAAGTTATCCATATTTTCTTTTAAAATTTTTGACTTTATAATGTATAGGTATAAATAAGCTATTAGATCCGTGTCTCGTTTCTTTCAAAAATTAGGAAAGGGAAAGAAAGCCGTTTCAAGTTTCGAAATTTTAAATATAGGTTTAGGTAGGGTACCTAAGACACTTTAACCTTAGATTATATTACCCTTAAATTCTCTTGGTACAAGTCTACTATAATGATTTGAAAAGCTTTATTTAATTTAACTATTTGAAATTGAAACAATTTTATTATTCATTGTAGATTTCAAAATTGTAAAATTTTTAGTCAAAAATTTTTCCCCATAGTTTTTACAATCTGATTCTTTATAGGCTTTAATCGTCCCTTGTAGAACTTGAAATGAGGAGATTTTATCCTTCCAAATTAGAAAATTCATGCAAGTATTTTTCTCTAAAATGAAAATTTTAAAACCACCCTCAAAATTTGGAGCATCAAAAACCTTCACAATTGCTGTACTCTCGAGGGGTATAAAATTAACGGAAATTATTTCCATGATTTGTTCACCCATTGGGAAATCCATCATGATACTTCCAATTTTTTTATAATCCAAAATTTTGGTTCGTAAAATTTCCATAAATTTCTTATTTATAATGTCTGAAATTTCCCAAGGATAATAGCCTAAAAAAATTTAAAAACCTTAATTATTTATTTAGTTATTTATGCTACTCATTTAACAGCCAAAATCCATGTACCTAAAGTATAAATTCTGCCACATGTTATCAAATGGCCTTTTTGGGTGTACTTTGGTCGAAGAAATCTCATTAAGTCTTCCACATAGAGAGCATTTCCTTGTAAAATGTGTCTACGGATATAATAAAAAAAGTTCCAAGTCTCTATGTTGAGTACTTTAAGAGATTTCTCCGACCGAAGACCGAAGTCCACCCAAAAAAGGCCATTTGATAACATGTGGCAGAATTTAGACTTTAGGTGCATGGGGCATTGTGTCTTAAAACGATTCTGAATAAAATGACATTTTTATTCAAAAAAAAAGCTTTGCTAACCTCCACTTCCAGAAAGAAAATTGACAAAAAGTTTCTTATTATCCCCGACACTTGCATTCTCCAATTGTTTTTTAATTACATCCCATTTATAATTGATATTTTTTTTCGGCTCTTTATTTCCCTGACATAGATTACATATATTATATTCATCCTGGAGATTCTGTGAGCCCCAATGAATCCCAAATTTATTACTTATATTATCCAAAATGATAATTTTCCCTCGTATTTCACCCAAAGTTGGAATTTTCCTCACATTCTTGTCAATCCAAAGATGATTCTTATATTTTTTAACCAATTCTTCGACTTTTTCTCTTACAGATTTGGTAGTGTTAGTTGGATCATCATCTTCCCTAAATCTCATTAAAAGTACTTCTGAAGGATTTTCAGCGAGGAAATCGATCATGATTTGGAGAACTTCTTCGATGTAAATGTAGAGGAATATGGGGCCATGGACTATTTCCAAATCATCCCTGAAATATTTTAGATAATTAATTTTTTTCAAATTTTATATAATAAGATATATCTATATTTAATATTTTTAAATAGCTCTTTTTACCCTTGAAGGTGACACCGGATGTCAAGAGTCCGGATTCCAAATTTGAGCTGATGTTCAAGGCAAATATCCTGACATTTACCGAAACTTCCTCCATTGGTTGCCATTGTGTTATGCGTCCCAGGTAAGGACAATTCAGCCAGGGAGAGATCATCATCAAGGTTTTTCATCCAATCTGGAAATCGATTGAATTCTCTCTATATTGAAATCAAAATTATTGAACAATTTTTGGCTAGATTGATTTCTAAATTCAAAAATCGTAAAATTTAGAACTTACTGTTGTATGATACAGTTTTATAGCACCAACAAAATCCAATCTTTTATATCTATCGACAAATTCATACGAGATTTCTTGTAAAATTTTCAAGTTTCCTCCTTCAAATTTTTTTGAATTTATGGCCTTTTAAGGTAAAATATAAATAAACATAATCATGAACAATATCATAAATGATTTTATTATGAATTCTTGAAAAATTATTCAATTCAAAATCAATAAAAATGCGAGAATAATGAGAAATTTTTCCAAAAAATTTGCATAAATAAAGTGCTTACAATACAACTTGTATCTAAACGGACTATATCCATAAATTAACTATAAATAAGTAGAAGTAGAACCAATGTCGATTCTAAATTCTAGTAATTCCTAATTAATATAAAAAATGATATTTCTGATAGTGATTTACTATTTAATAAACCTTAAAATTTTTAATGCAATAACCGTATCCAATAAAAATATGTGTTAATTTTACCCTTGAATTAACAATCACTTTTTGATGCAAATAAAGCATAGAAAAAAATAAAATATTGTGAATCTTAAAAATTTTGTACATTCTGTAATTATTTTAACAAAAATTATCAAAAATATTAATGAAAGTACCTACCTATAAAGTTTTTTGTTTATGAAAAAAAATCTCAAAATCGATAAAAATATGTATAGGTAGTAGAAGTATCATAGTTAAATAGAAAAAGTTTTAGGCATATTTTGAAATTTTTATAAGTAAATTGCCATTATTTCATTTACCTATCTATCTATCTACCTACCTATCTGTACCTACGTAGGTACCTACCTATTATTTGTATTTTTATTAGTTATTTATATGTATTCCTGGTATTATTAAACATAATTAGATATAAATACAGAATATGAGTAAAAAAAATCCATACTATTTCCAAGAAAATATTTCAAAAGAAAATATAAAAATGTTTTTTTTTATTTTCCAAAGTATATAACCTTATACATATTCAATAAATTTTTATAGAAACGATATATAAGTGTACTCGCAGTTATTAGCATTATGAACAGTTAAATTGGATTATAATTAATTAAATTGCTTATTTTGTATCATGTACTTTCCTCATATGAATAACTAATTGTCTCTGAATTTGAAAACTCTCTTCACAACCTTGAACCTTACAATGAACATTTCTCTGATCTGAATGTATTGTAGCCAAATGCATTCTACAAATATATAAAAAAATAAATTAGGTAAAATAAATTTTATAAAATGCTGCTGGATTTTTATAAAAATTGAAATACAAATACAAATTACTTGCCTAAAGTTATATGGATGAATAAACTCTTTCTCGCAATAGGGACAACAATCTGATTTGGCTTTAGTGTGAATATTAGAATGAGAACTCAAGTCAGATCTGGTCTTAAAGGCTTTATCGCACGAGTCAAAGGTACATACAAATGGTCTAGAACTTTCATGAACTATCATATGTGTCCTGTAATTAGAAAATAGATAATTAATATTAAAATAAATTAGTAAAATTATAATAGAGTAGGTACTTATATAAAGATAAAGTACAGGGTGGGTTTTAATTGAGTGGACATACTTTAAGTGTGAATAACTCAAAGACCATCAGCCAGATTTCCATGATATACATATAATTCGATAGAGGTTGAACAAACTTAGAGAGCACATATTACATGGTCATGATCCAGCTATGCTAATTACTGCGCTAGAATTATTTTACGAATAACGCATTCTCAAAAATTTGGGTTTTCAATATAAAAATTAATTCAAACTTTTGAAATCGTTGAGATAGAAACCTCTAGTTGGTGTCAAAATGTTATAAAATTATTAAACTTTAGGATTACAAGGCCTTCAAAACTTTAAAATCTCCAATCACTGTATTTTTGGCACCATATTTGAAAAAGAGGTATTTTCGTAAAATAATTCTAGTGCAGTAATTGGCATAGCTGGATTATGACATGTAATATCTAATCTTAAGTTTGTTTAACCTCTATCGAATGACATGTAGATCATGGAAATCTGGCTGATAGTCTTTGAGTTTTTCACACTTAAAGTATGTCCACTCAATTAAAAACCACCCTGTATATGTACTTACTTTAGGTAATCTGCAGATTTAAAAACCTTGCTACAGATATTGCAGGTGGCCATTTTAAGAATTCCAATTTTATGAACCATAGCCAAGTGTTTCTTCATATTCTTGATAGTCTTACCTAATAAGATAAGATAAAATGAGGACAAATTTTATTTTAACTAATTTAAGTTGAATTTGAAGTAATAAAATCTTACCGCATTTGAAACAAATATTACCGGATCTTTTATGAACGAAATAAACATGTTGTCCAAGCTGTGCAGTTCCAATAAATTTCTTATCGCACATATCACATTGCACCTCTTTTTCCCTAATATTTGCAAGATATTCCTCTCTCTCTTGATGTGCTTGCTTATGCTTTTTATAAAAACCCTGGGTAACATATTTACCGCACTTCTCACATATAATTTTCTTTTTATTATCATGCATGACTCTTATATGTCTTTGAAGATTACCATTTGAACAATAAACTTGTTGATCTGGAGCTGGTGGGCATAAACTGCATATCAAAGGATTTACATCAGTTGTAGTAGGTGATTTATTAAGGTTGTCCAGTGATTCTTCAATTGGAAATCTTTCTATTTCTAAAAACATAAAAGACAAACCGGGTTTATGATGGACATTCTGGTCTATAAAAAATAATTTACCATAGGTTATCAATTTCTTCTGAGGCCTGCCCCTACCTCGTTTTTCCTCTTGACTGCTATCTAAAATGTCAAGATTAATTAAATTAAATATACGACATACAATAACTTTATCATAGTAAAAGCTAAAGGCTAAAGTAATTAAAGTACCTAACAATCAGAAAAATTAGAAAAAAATATTGAAAATACTTTACCTTGGGCTTCTTGGACTAAAAGTTTTGGAGGTCTGCCTCTACCTCGTCTGATCTTTTGAATGTCTACAAAACAAACCATAGATCATTAAATATAAAGTATAATAAGAACACATTCTCATTTATTAACTATATTATAAAAGCAAAGTCGGAAAAATTAGAAAAAATATTAAAGTATATTACTTAAAGATTTTCGAGGTCTACCCCTCCTACTTTGTATTTTCTTTATACTGGTATCTAAAACTAAAAAAAAATCATGGATTATTAAGTGCCTTACAAAAGACTGAAAGACTTTGTCGTGATTTACCAATTTCACTTTCACAATGTATAATTTGAGCAGGATTTGGTACTGTTTCTGGTGGTGTAGATTCCAACGATGTAACCTCAAGAAAATTATTCACATCCATTTGATTTTGATCTAAAATATTGAAACTATAATAATAATGTTTTTCTTTTATTTCAGCTCGCTTTTGACCTCAATTTAACAATTAAACAGAAGTAAAATTGAGAACAACTTGACAACACATGTCAAAATCGGTAGGTACTTATTGGGTATTATGTCCCTGACCCAGCACAACGAATCTAAATTATAAATAAATATTAATACCTTCATCAGCAAGACAAGCATCGTATGATTCATCTTCATAATTAGACACATCTACTTCAGTTTTCATAATAACACAATTAGCTGTTGCTGCTGACGATAATTTCACATGTTCTGAGGATGACAATGGGGTCACAGGCACAGAAAATGACCAAGGCTCTTTTATACTTTCTTCTGAATTAATTGTCGAGATTTTAACGATTCCAAGGTTTGACAATTCTACATTATAAAGCAAATAAAAACCAATTATAGCTTTAAAATATAAAGAAATACACTCACTGGTAATGATCTGATCCCTGGTTCGTTTGGTCCATTGACACATGTCCAGAGGAAAGCTCTCCTTCTTGCTATCATATTTCAAATAACTATTGGTCATCATATAAAAAATATTTTTCCTCTCGGCAATTAAAGTATCTTGAATAGTTTTTAATTGGTCAAAAGTTGAAGACAATTGGGCCAAATTCCTGGAGCAATTGAAGCAGATCTTACAGTAGTTGAGGTAGTGGAGCTCGTCAAAATGATGGTCTACCGATGAACTATATGGGTCTTGACATTTGTCCTGTCCATGTCCAGGTGGTGGCAGGTATATTTTGAACTTGATCAGCTGGTCCAGAGTCGAGTAGACCTTTTCATCATAATCACATACCTTTGACCGGATTTGGGTCAAATCCGTCGATTTGATGGACTTGAAGCAGATCAGGCAGTTGAACTCTGTCATCACGACCTGTGCCTGTGACCTTTATTAAATTAAAAAAGTTAAAAAATTGTCAAAGCCTGAAAGCCGAGCCTCAGCTTAGCTGTCATATTTTATAATTGACTTACCTTTCAAAATACGATTTTACAATTGATTTTATAGCATCGACACGTGGTCAACAGTTAGATCCACGCCTTTCAGAGGTCAAATCGCCCAATTGTTAGGTCAAAATGTCAAAAATTGACCAAAAAGTTGCTAAAATTAACTAAAATAATTTCATCGAATCGAAAATCGAAAATTGAAATTGAAAATTGAAAATGAAATCTAGTTTTTAAAATAAAACCGTGCGTTTTTTTAGATGATCATGATCAGAATCAGCTGAAAAGAGTGAAAAGTTTGTTTTTGACTTGACCTTGACTATCGAATTTTCATTTTTACTTGACAAATTGACAATTTTAACTATTTTTAATTAGTTAATAAGTCAATTAAAATGACGAGTAATTGTTTAATTTGCTTCGTCACTTTAAGAAATGAATTTCTAAATGTTCAAAAAACTATAGAAGAGAAGGGGCATTATCGAAATGTTCTCCAGATATCGATGGATTTGCTTTTAAATACCATAATTGACTTTCCATCATCAACACGATCAACAACCTCATTTAATTCTTCAGATGCTCATCAACTTTTCAAGTCATCATTAAAACTACAGGATATTAACTATGGTATGTTATTATAGTTTATTCTAATGTCATTTTAATGGTCATCCAAAAAAAATAGATTAATGTTAGGGACCATGGCCTTTAGGCAGGTTAGCTTTTACCAAATAGGACCACTTTGGGACTTGGAAATTTTTTAAAAAATCGAAATTTTTTTTCGTCGAAATGTATTCTAAGGGGTCAGAAATTGACCACAAACATCAAATTGGTACCCTAAAAAGTGACCCGCAAGGTTTTTAGGACCTCATTAAGGGAGTTATGTTTGCTTTAGGTTAGGCGAAAAGGTGGACTGCCACGGGTCGGAGGTCAATTGTTGGCCCGAAAGGTCAACCTTTGACCTCCTGGGAACCTTCTCGACCCATTTCAATGAAAATTTTTTTTCTGTTCCAAAATAGTCCCCTTTGGTAAAATCCAACCAGAACTAGTCTTTTTTTTATTAGAACAAGAGCAAGAGCTTTAATAAATGTTTCATTTCTTGCTTTTTTTATAGATGAGGTCAAGTTCTGTTTAAAATGCTCCAATTACCTGGTCAAGCTTATGTCCACCTTCAACGAGCTCAAGAGGATTCGAGACAAATTAATTGAAGGGAAGAAATTAGTGACGGAGCTTTTATATTCAAGTTATACAAGCCATCCTGACCAAGAATTATGTCAGATTACTAAAAATACAAGAAGTCTAATTACTACAGGTAAAATAAATTAGCTTTGTTAATGGTTTACAGTTTTAAATTTAAATGGTAACATTTTGGTTTCTTTTAACTTCTAATCATATTAATTCTTAACCGCTTTCTTTAAAATTAAACCCTTTCTTTATTTCAAATAATAGAGCTGATGGATCTTGGTGTTATTAATGTAAAGGATTCTACGCCATCAAAAGATGCAGGAAATTTAAGAAGTATAATTGCAACAGGTATAAAATAAGCGTAATTTTTTTAACTAAATAGACTGGACCAAAATTAAACCTTTTTGTCTCAATTTTAACAAATAGAACTGATGGATCTTGGGATAAAAGATTCTTCATCGTCAAAAGAAGATGGAAGTACAATTATTGATGAAGTATATGTGAAAGTTGAAACAAATGACGATTATTACCATGATGAATCAGAACCAGAACATAATAATGATATCGACAGTGATCTTGGTCCACCACCACCACCATTAGCAGCTGTTCGAGTTGGAGATACAGGTAAAAAATATATAATATAATATTTTTTTGATTTCATTTATTCTGCTCGGTAAACCTCTTATTGGATTTTTGGTTATTTATCTTGAATAGTAGATTCTTAAATTCCCAGTTAAAAAGTTTTATTTTTATTCAATATTTTAACCAATTCAGCTATCTGTATATATTACAAAATAAAAACAGGTGAACTATAAAATATCTGAATATTGAGGTTATTTTCTGAGCTAAATAGAAATAAGTTGTTTTTGGCCAACAATTTTAAGAATAATAATTTTTTTTTCTTATTTTTGCTAGAAAGTGAGAGGTTAAAATTGAACGACGGTGATGATATCTTCAAAGGAATTCCATGTAGTTTTGAAGGCTGCTCTCTAACTTTTTCTTGTCCTGAACACCTTCAAATTCATCAATGTAACCACCATTTGAAGTCTCATAGTGATGGTAAGATTTATAAATGTAAATATAATTGTGGAAAAGAGTTCGATTCAAGACACAAACTTTACCGACATCATGGAAAGCATCAACAAGGTTCCAAAAAAAACTATTTTTGCGAGAAATGTGGAAAAGTCCTGAAGGATAGTTCCTCTTATGCAAAACATAAAAAGACTCACATACCTATAGAAGAGAGAGAAAGAAAATTTTTATGCGAAATTTGCACTTCAGCCTTCGTGACAGCGAAAAATTTACGTTTGCACATAAAAGGTGTTCATAATTTGTCTGGTGTGACATGTCATATATGCGGAGTTGTCGTAAAAATAATACAAGCTCACCTTCGAAGTGTCCATGAGGTAGGAACGACTAGAGTCAAATGTACCAAGTGCTCAAAAATCTGCAAAAATAATGGTTTACTTCGTAAGTTACGTTTTTCTAAAAATATCTAACAAGTAATTAAGACACACGTTAACGTTAACTAGAATTTTGACTTTTATCTAATTTTTCTTAAGGCCCTTGTTACATACACCTAAAGTCAAATTCTGCCACATGTTATCAAACGGCCTTTTTACTTCCACAGATTAGGACGAAATCTCTTTAAGTACTCCACATAGAGACTTGAAACTTTTTTTTATTATGTCCGTAGACACATTTTAAAGTTATTTGCGGAAAAAAAATATTTATAAATGCTCAGGAACAATGTAGAAAAAATTCCTGAGCATTCATTAATATTTTTTCCGCAAATAGCTTTAAAATGTGTCTACGAACATAATAAAAAAAGTTTCAAATCTCTACGTACAGTAGAGTGGCCCATTTAAGTTTGAAAGATTTTAAAATAAGATCAATTAAAGAGCTTTTTAACTACAATTACGAAACTTTGTACTTTAACACTACTGACCTATATATTTAATAAAAATCCAAAAGTTATCTCTTAACATCAACCATGGTCCCTCCAGTGACCCCCCAAGTGGAGGCTACCGTTTTTGCCTTGTCCAAACTTAAATACAGTTAGAGCCAAATAATTAAAGAACTTAAAAAAAAAATATTGTCATATTTGTAGGTAAAATAAGTAATTTAATAAATAAAAATAAAAAAAGTCGGAGTTTTACATCATTTGGACTTCCACCACCACCTCGAAATTACCCTCGAAAAGTGCTCAAACCGGAAGTGCTTAGAAATATTGCTACAGCTTCGTCCAAAGAAGATCCACAGACCCAAAAACAACTGTACAGCAAGCTGAAGGTCTCTCAAACAAGTGTCCATTGAGGAATTAAATTTTTGAAAAAAGTCAAGCGGAAAAAGTACCGTGTCAATTCCCTGACCGAAAAACACAAAAAAAATCGAAGACGCACCTGTAAATTATTTTATTCTACTTACCTGACCAAGGTTAACCGGGAATTTATGGTCACATTAGATGAAGCGATGTTCAGCCTACAAACACCAATGGACATCGAAAATTTAACTAC
>JAQIXA010004020.1:0-12379 GCA_034699045.1 Nanhermannia cf. coronata Gr-Ori-00579 | reverse complement strand
TACATCTAACTGCTCAAATTGTAGGTCAAAAATGGCCTACACTTAAATCTTAGAATAGAAAATCTGAGATCTGTAGGTCATTTGTCTGCTGTACATTTGTCTTTTTGGTCAAATGTGGCTATAGGCTTTTGTCTGTAGGACATTGGTCTTGTAGCCCCTTTGTCTTTTTGTAGGTTTGATGCTTGTAGGCCTTTTGTCTGTAGGTTCTTTGACAACAGACGGAATAGAAGTAACCAGGATCATACTTCAGTATGATTAGATTAAATTTAGATTTTGAGGTTCAATTTACCAGTATGCACCTTACGATTTTGATAAGAAATTCAAATAGGATTTTTTCAAAATTTTTCAAAAAAGTTGTAAAAATCATCGAATTTTTGATATAAAAATCCTTATTTCTAAATGATATCCATATCCTTTGCAATAATTTAGTTAATGTTGATTTTAACATAATTCTACTCGACTAATTTAAAAAGATAAAGTACAGCAGATGCTAAACTCGATAATTTTACCTATTTTATCCCATATACCAACCATGTAGATATAATTTGAACCATTTATAAGATAATACAATTAAAAAAAGAAATTAGTGTTTTTTATTCTAGAAACTTCAATTATTCAGTTCTGCATAGGTATGGGTTTGGGTAGGCAATAGATAAAACTGACATTTTTTTTTCACAAAGGTCATTGCCACACACACACACACATTATATAAAAGTCTAGCTAGAGAGATAAATATCAGAATTAAATTGAATAGTTAGTCGACTACTTTCGATTTCTCTTAAAATACTTCCACTATAACTGATACTACAGATACATATCGTATACACTTTTAATAGTATACTTTAATAGATAGATAGTTAATTGCATTTTACATTCACATTTCACTTGACTATCTAACCATCAAAATTATACATTTACTACTATATACCTCTAATCCTTATCCTTAGTATAAAATCATCAACATTTTTATTTCAATTTGTACTACTCGTAGGTATACATTTATATTATCTGCTTGCTGTATTTTATATGGGGGGTTCAGTGGCCCAAATTTGGAGCAAACACAAAACATTCACATTTCCCAGCACCAGACCAAATCAAATCATCAACAAAATCATCAAACACCATCTTTAACGTTATTCTACCTATCTACTAAGCTATGTACTTGGATAATCCTACTAGAGAATTCAGAAAAAAACCATTATGATTTCAGTTTTGTCTGTTTTTTACAAAAAATTTTGGTTTATGAAATTTTGGTTTGGATTTTAGCTTTTCGAGGATCTTTTTTTAGGAAATGAGAATTTATGAAATATTTATGAGAAATTTTGGGAAATTTTAAGGAATTTCTAGAAAAATTAGAGAATTTTTGCGAATTTTTGGGAAATATTTGAGGAATTTCGAGAAAAATTTAAGAATTTGTATGAAATTTTGAGAAATATTTGTGAATTTTTGTGAAATTTTAAGAAATATTTGCAAATTTTTGAGGATTTTTGCGAAATTTTCAGCAATCTGTACAGAGTATCTGTATATTTTTATAGGAAATTAACAAATTTAGTTGTGACTGTGACCTTTATTGTCCTTTTTTGACCCAAAATTTTGAATATAAAATGCTCAAAATTCTTAAATACTCGTATAATGCGGACTTAATTGATCAAAAATTTCGTTAAAACCAAATTTTGACCAGAAATTGACAAAAATTTAGCAAAATTAGATATGAAATTTAGCAAAATTCAGTCTTGAATTCAATTCCAAAAAACTTGAAAAAATTCTACAAGTTTTATTAAACTTATCTTTAATAAACTCTGATGATAGTATAAATTAACCCTAGATTTATAAATATCTAGGATTTTTCCATTGAACTCAAGATTTGAGCTTTCTTGAAAGCTGACACTTTTTTAACTACATACATATTTATAATTTCTAGTATTAGTATAGGATAGGATAGGATAGTATTAATCTCATTTTATTTTTGCGAAACCCACATAATCTTATATGACCTTTGATTTCATACAGTCAGTCCTCCTCCAAGATTATATTTAGTATTTACTTAATCTAAATCTCGTTTTAACTCTCAATAAAGCTCAATTTTACATAATAATACCCAGTAATTTAAGCCAAAATTTGCATATTTCTTTCAAGTAGTCATCTAAAGCTTTTAGTATTAATTCACCATTGATTTCTATACGATAAAATATTACAAAATTTCTAGATTCAAATTATTCTAAAAGGATTTGTCGATTTAGAACTCGGACAAGTTTAACATTTTTCAGAATTATCGATCACATAAAGGCTGATAAAATACATCCTATTTTACCTAAATTGATTTGAAATTTATTACAGATTATCTTGATTATCTCTTTGAATTTATATAAAAATCTGAGGTCAAAATCACAACGAAACTAGACTAGCTCCAAACTATCCCTTATCTACCTCTATCTTTAAAATTTTTCGAGATTTTTGTCAAAAATCCAAATTCTAAAAGTAATATTTCTACTATTTTTGCACTTAATACAGAGTATCTCTCTAGTATTCTACTATTAATTGCCGATTTCTAGGCTCTAGGTCAACTAAAATTACTTGGACCATAGACTAATTCTATCTAAATCTATCTAGTGTATTATTGAGTCTCCTAGATGACATTTACTTTTTATTCAAATATCCAAAATACAAAGGTTTTAATTTAATGAAATAACCGGATATAACCTTGAATAAAACTCGTAAAAATTACCTATGCTAATTCCCATTCTTTCAAAAGGGGGCTTTCAAAATTTAGGATTTCGAAAATGCGAGCTACAAAATTACCTAAATAGAGATGTAGTACTCGTACTGTCCATAAAAAGTAACTCAAATAAAAAAAAAATGGATTGGCCTTTACCTTATGAACTCTTAAAATCGTCAATCCATCATATCAGTACAAATTCATATTTAAATATACTTAATATAATGTACAAATACAGATACTTGTAAATAAACATTCATTTTTTTTATCTTATCTGACTAAACATTTCCAATCCAAGTCCAAATGTACAGATAGATTAGAAAAAAAAACTTCATAAAATTGAATGCATTTTTAACCCTTTATTAACATATGCCCTTAAACATTAATAAATATATACCTATAGGTACTTTACTTTATTTTCTAGTTCTAATTAGATCATAAAATCTTGAAAGAAACAGACTTTTTAATAGATTTTTGTAAATGATTTCCTCAATTCTAATGTCTAGTGTACACCATATATGTTATGTAGGTACTAATAGATAGTATATGGACCATTGTTAAAATTAAATAGTTTAAATTAAATGGGCTAAAAGCATGCTAAACTAAAAAGTTCAGATTAATAAGAACAATGGTTAAATTAAAAAGTCTCATCAAATCACAATTAATAGCTTGAAAAGCTTGAAAAAAAAATTTTTTTATCTCAAAAACTGAAATATGTCATGCATATTTTCTACACAAAAAAAAGCAAAATTCGAGCATTTGAAACTATTTTTGTGCAAAAAATGTCTAAACAAAACAAGACTATCTTTATACAGTACATAGATCTTAGGACAATACCGATATAGGGCTTATCTACAGATCTGTATAGAGAACCTAAGGGTCGATTTAAGTCAGAAAAACCAGATTTTGGCCAAAATTCCTCAAGAAATATGCGAAAATTTGAGGCGTTTTAAAGCGGCGGCTCTCAAGATTTGGAGCTATATTTGGCAAATTTCATACCTCTAGGTCTACCGAAATTTTGACCAAAGGATCGAAATCTATTTTTGTCAAAAACCAGCAGAATATAGCCAAAATCCTTGAGAAAATAGCAAAATTTTCGTAAATTTTTCTCGCATTTTGTGCAATATTTGTCATATTTCAACCTCTAAGGTCTGTCTACCCAATAAATGTCCCAAAATCTTGATACCTATTTTAAGTGACTATAATTAAGACACTATATTTTTAGAAAAAGTTGAAAAAAGTGCGATTTCGAGCTTTCGTGATAGATTTTGACATTAATTTTTTGTTATCAATCCCGCTCTGAAATATCTTTATTTCTGTTTAATTAACTCTAATCTGACTATGTTTATGTATGGTACGAGTAGTTGAGTTTGAGTTGATGGTAATTATATTATGTATACAAAACTTAATAATAATAAATGCTTATGAACTTATGAGGGGATTTTAGAAAAAAAAGTTACGATAAGGTTTATATAAATTATAATTTAATCTAAACTATATTAACTACATGTACCTATAGGTATATAAAGGTATACCTATAGTTAAAGGTATGGTATGGTGTAGTTGCAGATCTGCGTGTTGTGTTGTTGGGTAGAAAGTGAAATCTAAATGAGTTTTATTCGAGTTAAAGTTAAAGTCATAGTTGGCCACAAAAACACAATAATAATAATAAAATAATGCACTACACTACTACCACAAGAACTCTCTATAACGTATACATGTATTGTACTTAAGTACACATGCATTAGGACCTTATGTAGGTATATGATCATTCAATGATCAAAGGTAGGTATGTTAAATGAACGATAAAAGTGTGGATACTACAGATAGTACTTGACTTGTGCATTTTAAGAAAAAGAAAAAGAAAGTTTTTATGCCATTTATTCAATGCTTCAGAGACCACACTAAATACTGCTAAGAGAATTACACTACATTATATTACAGTATCTATGTACAGTGAAATGTCTATATAACGTCTCCATAAATCTAACAAAATAGTCTAAAAGTTACTAATTTTCTGATACTAATACTGATATGAAATATTGGCTAGGATTTTTTTCAAGAAATTCATTTTTTGACAATTTTTTGAGGGGAAGTTTAGAGATAGTTGGGAAATGTTTTTAAAATTCTATGTAGAAATAGTCAAACTCAAGATATTCTCACAAAAATTTCAGATTAAGATACAACTGATTCAGATAAAAACAGGGTCTCTTCGGTTTTCAGGCCTTTACATGTTAAAGGCCAGAAAGCGGATTATCTGTATAACCCCAAGATATTCTTTAAAAAAATCAAAACTATTCCTAATCTACCCTTGATTCCAAAATTCCAAAATAAATCAGGATCAGCAGATGTATAATTTTCTATTCTTGAGAGAAAAAAAATCTCTAGAAAATCTCGAAAAAAAAGCTATTAAGAAACTAGGCGATATTCCCAAAATTTCGAAAAATTATCAAAAGGGATCCATTCGCTCGTCCAAATATTTCTCCTTATCTTACGGGTAGGTATACCTACATACTTTTAACTTGAATATTAAACAATGTGTATGAGATATATAGGTATTATAATTATTATGTGTTGTGTATATAGGTATATAGGAATGGTTCTACTGACTTACTGCCTGCTAACAAAATTACATCTTGAGTTTCCAGCTAGGTATATACATACATAGCTGATATTTACAATGCATTTTGACTTGAATAATTTACATAGGTATAACTATGTATGTAGAACTTGTATAATATTACATGTTAGTATTTCTTAAAGGTACCTTACATTCTACTTAAACAGAATATATATTCTTAAAATATACCTAATAGTACCTATACCTATTACATGTACATAGGTATGTATAAGTAGATACCCCAAATGTAGGTATAAGTATCAATATGAGTAATTGTAGGTAGATACATACTATGTATAAAAGGTATAGGAAACTTTTCCTTTCGTCTTACTTCCTTAGTCATCATCCCTAACTATAAAATATAATTCTAACTAAATAATGGATAAAATACCCCAATCACTTTAATGTATACTCAAATACACAAAAGACCAGACGAACCCATCCGGTCAGCTTAACATAACCCAAAATATCAAAGATACTTTTAGCAAACACTTATTTTCTAAGCGAAAAATTTAAAGAGCTCAAAAAATTTACAAAATTTTAGAAATTTTCAAGCATCATTTGAGGGTTTTTGAGCTTTAAATCCTAACTTTCAGAAATATTTCAAAGGATATCTTTGGGCTATAATGGAATTTCTGGCCTTTATATAATATGAAAAGGCCTGAAAGTTGTAGATATCCTTTGGGAAAAGTTTATGAGATGGATGTTAGGTAGACATTTTGCAAAAAAATGCCAGAAAAGTGAGAAATTTTGTAAAAGAGATGCTCGGATTTTGAGAATAATATCCTAGAGAGAGAAATTTTGCAAAAAAGGGCTCTAATTTTGAGAAAATTTTCAAAAAAAGGGTCTGATTTTGAGAAAATTTGCAAAAAAGGGCTCGCATTTTGAGTAATTTTGCAAAATAGGACTCCCATTTTGAGAAATTTTGCAAAAAAAACCTCACATTTTGAGTAATTTTGCAAAATATTTGTAAAATTTTGCAATAAAACTATTCAAATGATATTTTTGACTCGTAAAAGACACCAAAATTTTTACCAAAATTTGACTTTTTAGAATTTGTAAATCTGTCAAATCTCAATTTGGAAAATCCTCAAATATTTCTCAAAGTTCTCTATAAGGATTCAAATTTTCCCAAAATTTTACAAAATTCGATATAGAGAAGTTATTTGGACAAAATAAAATTGAGTAAATTGGTCATTTTGCATATTCGAAAAAGTGTATCCAAAAAAAAAATCCAAATACACTTTCCCTTACTCGAACTCGAGTACCATAAACATAATAATATTATAATCCTTGTACTTGTACTTTATAATATATCAAAAGTTATACCTTATTTTATTATGCTATATTATATATGCTATATTATATATGTACGTAAATGTATATGGTTTAACCCATAATAAAATACTGTGTATAATATAATAGTTAGTTAAAATAGATATGTAATTATACAAGCCCTGTATACGAGGCTTCAGTTAGTTAACTACACTTTCTCATACAAAATATTATACATTAGTATATTTATATATATAGATACTCCATGTATTTGTATAGGCTTTTTGTATGGTGTTTTTGCGAGCTCGATTTTTGTTAGTATTTATTTGTGAACGAGAGTTGAACCAGAGTAGAACTCTATCATATATTACTACTACTAATATATATAGTAAGGCTGATTTTGCAAGCTAAGCCAAATTTTTATGACTTTATTTATTTCAAATTTCAAAGAGTTTTTTTTTTCTCCTCTTGTAACCTCACTTTTGTAAATAAATACCCATTTATACATATACCTATATAGAATACTATCTGCTGAATGTTTACATTTTTAGTTCATTTCAAATTTCAAACATCTAGATAAATATTGTACAAGTGTGCATCTTTATTTGGTATTTTTTTGCAAAATTTTTGCAAAGTTCATTTCACCAATAAAACTGCGATCGGTTCTAATTAAATGTTGTTGTGATTTATAGAGTATCTGTAAGAAGGACTGTAAGAAATATAGTGCCTTTAGTTGTGAAAAGTGTTTTGGATTTTGGATCTTGGATATGGTTTAATAAGGTATGTACTTACTTATGTAAATTACTAATATGTATATGTAGTATAGATTAGAGTAGAAATTATGAAAAGTCCTTCAAATGCCCTTTTTACAAATATTTATCAAACCAAACCAGCAGAGTTTATAAATTTTCCATTCATAATATATGCTTAATATAGGCTTGAAATGCCTGTATAAAGTTCAAAAATTTTCAGAAATGTTTCAAAGGATATCTTTGGACTATCTGACCTTTATATGAGATGAAAAGGCTTGATAGTTAGAGATATCCTGAGAAAAGTTTGAGATAGATGTAAGGTAGAAATTTTGAAAAATATTGCAAGAAATGTGAGAAATTTTGTGAATAAGATACGCATATTTTGAGAATTATATTCTACAGATAGGTACTGATAGAAAGAGAAATTTTGCAAAAAAGGCTCTAATTTTCAGAAATTTTACAAAAAAGGACTCTTTTCTTGAGATATTTAGCAAAAAAGGACCCTCATTTTGAGAAATTTTTGTAATAAAAGAATAGCATTTTGAAAATTTTGTAAAAAAGGACTCTAATTTTGAGAAATTTTGCAAAAATTTTTCAAGAAAATCATTCAGGTGAGATTTTTGACTCATAAAAGACTCGGAATTTTTACCAAAAATTGACTTTTTCTGTCGAATCTCGCTTTGGAAAATCCGGAAATATTTCTCAAAATTCTCTATAAAGATTCGAAATTTTCCCAAAATTTTATGAAATTCGATATAGAGAAGTTACAAATGTATACGAGTAGGTAGTAGGTATATTGGTTTTGGAAAATCCCCTTGAATTTCTAGTTTAATGAGTAAGAGTTAATGGTTTTTAATTTGAAAAATTTACAAAATTTCAGCTAATGATTTCGCTAAATTTTTTCATTATTTTGTTTATGATACTTGAAATCTCCAGGTTTCTCCAGTACATAATAATAAGTATATATAAGGTCTTATATAAAGTGCTAATTAATCACAATTGTCCATCAAAAAAAGCTCGAGAGTGAGTAGAAAAAAATTATATAAAAAAAAATTATTTATAAATAGATAAAATTGAGCTGATAAGAGACTCCATGTAGTTTAGGGGGTCGAAAAAAGGTAAACAAAAACTATATGCCTAGTACCCATGCATATATATGTATAGTAATTATAGAATACCTTTAATGGTACCCATTCGTAATAATAAGTAGGTATTCAATTATTTAAAACTTGAATAATAAGTACTTAGGTATTACACAGTAGTATATACATATAAGATAGTATAGAGGGGCCTGGATAATTTAATAGAATCTAAAGTGGGTAAGATTTTTTTCTTGAGATACCTCAACTTGACTGGCTTGATGGACTTGAGAGGTGACAGACTTGGAGAAAATGGGCCATTTTTTCAAAATTTAAAATTTTTTCAAATTTCGTAGCTCTAACCTTCCTATACTTCTGAAAATTTCCGGTCTTTTAGATCATTTTGACCAGAGATACAAAATATATCAAAGATGGCTAAAAATGACGAAGATTTTTTGCGATACTTCCTCAAAAACTCTACGAGATTGATAGTACTAACGATAAGATCCATTTTCTGAGTAGATGTGATATTAATAACAAGTTGGTTGAGTATTTCTTTCTGGAAGTTTTTTTTCTTGTCCCGCCTCGACGACTCTGACCTTGGCTGAGTAAAAATTTCGCCTACTAACTTACCTTACTGAAGTAATATACCTTTGTCCATAAACAAGGCTCATATACTGTATAAGTAGAAGTAGGTAAATTTTTTTTGCCCATTTATCTTATGGTTTGGTTTTTATAATGGTTTTACTATCGTGGAAATAGAATGAGAAATAAAATACATATACAAATGTGATGGAGAGCCTGAGGGCTTTTGAATGTTTTTGCTAATTTTTCGTACCATCTTGCTTAATACTTACATATATGCATAAGCTAAGACTTAAGAGGGGGCCCTATCATCTAAGAACCCTCAGAAATTGTCACAAAATTCCCAAAATTTTGGTCGAAAATCTGATTTTTTTGAAATGTCATTTTCTATACGAGGGAGAGTCAAGCTGCCTGTAATATCTTTTTGGCTCCGATTTAAAGTGTCCTCCTTTTCGACTCTTTTTGGCCACCAAATTGACTCTTTTTCTTCCCCATTAATCTAAATTTTTTTACTGGATCAAGTTAGATCATATTTTCATCGCATTTTCTAGTAGATAGATACGGTAGAATTGAATACGTCCTTTCAAAGTGTTAAATATCATCAATTTTTGACAAAAAATATCTACAATATTATATGGTCAAAAGTAGATACTAATAAATCCAATTTTGAAAATCTAAAATTTTTCAAAATATGACACTTTTACTACTCGTATCGTATTAGTTTGCATATTTTCTTAAAAAAGGTTCCAGACCACAACTGGTTCCCTCGTTATTAGTGTTGTTAGTGTAGGAAATACATTATCCCTTATAATGTATCCTCTAACTATACTACTCGTCTATAAAATAATAAAAATCGCTTAAATGAAATTGAAAGAGAGAGTATTAAATTTAAGGTAGTAGGTAGTATAATATAGTACGTTTTTGGATATCCTGGTGAATACATTAGCATTCATATCATAAGTATTTTAGACTACCATAATATACATACATACATACCTACCTATATTTATTTATATTAGGTATTTTATATAAGTAAGCAAAAGTTAAAGTTAATGTTGATTACTCTGAACGATAATACGAATAATGTTGAAGTTTTGAAGCTCGAAAAATCGAGAAAAGTCCTTGACTTTAACCTTGATCAAATAACACACATATCGTCCATATAAAATTCTCAAATCCCACTAAAATACACTAATATTTATACTATGTATAGGCCTATACATAATATAGGATATTTCTATGCATTTCCCCCTTAATCTACTGTACTATCCATAGTATCTGTAGTAGTAGTACAAATGTACAATTTATAATCTCTTTTAGAATTTTGCAAAATAAAAATACACCATGTTTAGTACCCTACTATAGTAGATATCATTTTTTCTATAGGTATCTATCTATCTATATTGTTAAAGGTTGAGGTAGTGGCATTGGCAATGAAACATTTTTTTTGCATTTTTTTGCTTACAATTATATTTTAAAAGTACAATTGAGAATTGAGATGAGATGCCGAGATTAGATTGGCTTTTATCTCTCTGAACCTTTGTTTATACCATGTATTTTTAGCCCTAAAAATGTAGGCTAATATCCATAATACATACAGATACACCTATCTATACATACATATAGATAGATACATTTGTATATCTTGGGTTTGGTTTTAAATCTCGGATTTTTATACATAAAAATGTATAAATAAACTTGTGTAGGTTTTGAATTTTTGATCTGATTGATCTGATTACTACGAGTACTATAGCTGTGTGTGAGTTATTCTGAGATTTTTAAGATTTTTCAAGATTTGTAGAAATATATATATGAGGTTTTTATTACAAGTTTGGTTCTGTACTTGTGAACAGGTCTTTATAATAATCTCAAGTTTTAATAAGAGTTTTTTTTAGTAGAAAGTGAATTTTGTTTTGTTTTTGTGTGCATAAGAACATATATAGGTAATACGAGTAGTTGTTGAGAAAAAAGTGAGAGTTTTTGGATTTCGAGAGAAATGCACTTTCTTATATAAAAGTGTCGAGTCGACGAGTTCAAATTTCCAATTATTCAATCACATTTTATGTGATTGTAAGGTATGTATCAAACAATAATAAAAAAAGGGTATTGGATATACATAGATTATGTATATGTATGGAGGTAATGTGTATATTAAAGGTTTTTTAAACTTTGAAAACTGCATAAATGAAAGTCAAGTTCAATAGAAAGGTCATTTTGAGTAATTTTGAAATCATTTATACAAAGATACTATGTACAGACAGATACAGACAAGTCTGTTAGACACTTTTTTTTTAAATATTTACTTTGTTATACAATTTAAAGATAAAGTGCCTAGCTTTTTTAGAAAAATTTTCATAATTTTTAAGGGACTTACTAGTGTATAAGCCTACCATAGATTTAAAATTCTAGATTTGAGATTTTTGATAAGTTAAGAGGATTTAGGTAATCTTAAGGGGCCTTTAAGATCCTTAAAAGTTAAAGTATCTCTAGTTAAAATTGCAATTTATTTAAAAAAATTTGTAAAATTTCGAGCTGGTTTTGTTGGACAAAAATTGTCTTTTAAAGTTAAACTTTATCATAAAAATTTACTAAAAAATCGATATAAAACTTTGTAACTAAAAGGCAAAAGGCTTTGATTAGATACATCCCTATTTTGGTTGAATTTACAGATATACAGATTGATTTAACTTTACCCTCTTGTATGAAATTAGCCCAAAATGATTCTTGTCTAGCTTAGAATTAGCATAGGTTAGGTTAGGATTTAAAAAATTTTTGGATTAGTAATTTCAATTCAAACAGAGGGGTAAAAAAAGCTAGAGATAGATACTGATATATCAAAATTACATGGTCAAATTCAGCCAATAATAATAGGGAACAAGATTAAATATTTACTATTGTAGTAATGCAATTAAGTAACTACGATAAATAAGGATCTTGGCATTCTTAAACCTAGTATAGTAGGTGAGATATATTGATACAAAAAACTTGCTCAGATACTTGCTCATTGCTCACACACAGTGAGGACTTTATAGAAAAGTTTGGCTCTAAAATGAGAGTAATGTAATAACTACGATAATTCTAAAAAAATCCGATATTTTGATATTTTGAGATCCAAAATGCTAAAATCGTTGCAAAATCCATATATTCAGATGACTGTTTTGACCAAAATTTCGAAATTTTTGCAAATTTTTGCAAAAATTCAAGATTTTGTCTTTATCCTATCCTAGGTACTTAACACTTTAATATGCAGGTACTAGGTACCCTTAATAGGGCTTTAGGACAAAATCCTAACTGCCAAAATCCTAACATACCAAAATCCTACCTCCCAAAATCCTACCGACCGAAATCCTAC
>JAQIXA010004019.1:0-12379 GCA_034699045.1 Nanhermannia cf. coronata Gr-Ori-00579 | reverse complement strand
CTATAGTAGTACAATACAAAATTGAAAATTAAAAATTGAGATAAGAATATCAATTCTAAAATAGGACGTTAGGGGTTGTACAAGTATTACGTCAACTGAAGGGGTGGGGGGGTCAAAGCAAATTGTTGACGGTTGTTGACAAGGGGTGGGGGTAAAAATGACAAGTTGACGTCAACTTTATAATATACATATTCTAAATAATTTTTCCAGAATCTATCATGAAACTTGCAAAAAAATTACTAAAAAACATAAATTTTGGAGATTTTTAAACCATAAAATTTTAAAAATTTGCTCAAATATATTTTCGTGCATATTGAATCAATAATTATGGATTTTAACTATCTGGGCACTAAAAAAGCAAAATTTTTTTAAATTCATATTTTTTGGATTTTTTGAAATCTTGATGTTGACGTCAGGGGGAGGGTGGGGCATGAGGAAGGGTTTTAGGGGAGGGGGGGGGTCTCAAAATTTGCCCGAATTTTGTTGACGTAATATGTGTATGGCCCCTTAGGTACTTTGAAGGTATTTCTGTAAAATTTTCCAATTCTCAATTTTTAAAGTTTTAGACGACAAAATCTTGATTAGATTGTAAAATTATCTCAAATTTCCAAAACAGATGAAAGTTTTCTGTTTTTTTGCTTAAAAAGTACAAAATAATTTCAGACCTACAGGGCAACTTATGTAGGGTACTATTCTTATCTCGATTTTTAATTTTGAAATTTTAGATTTTGTAATATAACTAAATAGTAGAAAACTAGGATTTCAACTTGAAAATTGAGATAAGAATATTGCTATAATAGGTAAGTTACTTGAAATTTTGTATTAATATTGAAAGTATTTCTATAAAAATTTCTCAAGTTTTAGACGACAAAACCTTGATTAAACTGTAAAATTGTCCCAAATTTCCAAAACAGATTTTTGAAATACATTGAGGTGAAAGTTGGTTGTGACTACTACAGTTATAAAATTTTCTTTAAATTGAATATGATGAGAAATATCATAAAAATTATGATATATATTTGTGTCGAATCCAGCCAATTCGGACCGAATTTACTCTATTTCATATTTGGTGACATTAATCGATTATCAGTATTTTGAAGAAATTTCTTTGAGTAATTTAATTTCACCCCTATTTTGGTTGAATTTTTTTCCCTATACTCGTATTCCTGGTCTAATTGTATGAAATTAACCCAAATATTTTTAATTTAATTTGTTAAGTTAGCATTTTAAAAAATTTTGTGGTAATATCATACAGGTGTAAAATATAGCCAAAAATATAAGGGTAAATTCAACCAAAATAGGGATGGAATTAAACTTTTGCTTTCTTGTGAAATTATAATTGCCAAAATAAACCATAATTTCAGTAGGGTACTATAATATACAGAGTATACGATTTGAGAAAACTTTTAAGTTTTCAATTAAAAGCTAATTAGCTTCTGTTAATAATAATAAAGTATTTTGAATGAATTTATGAGCCGCCCCAAATTTTGCTCATAATTTTGACTTTGATCCTTGATTTCCATAATTCTATAATGAAAATGTAATTTTATGAATTAATTATGAGCTAATTGATATTAATACTCGTACAGTATCTTGTCAGTAGTATACTAAATACTAGTACTAGTAGTAGGTACTGGATGGTTTATCCAGGCTTTAAATAAGTTAATTTAAATTAGATTTTGTGAAACGGATCTACATCATTAATCTTGGATTTCCAGTCTTGTGTAAAATTACGGATTTTGTGAATATTTTTCAATTTTACTCTATGTACCCTATGCTCTTATGGTATTTGAAGGGCAATATGTGCCATTTAATACCAATACAATTATCAATGACCCAATAAACCTTTTCTAAAAATAAAAAATCCATATATTCATATACCATAGTAGGTACTTTGGTATTGTAGTACCTATAATAAGGCACATTAATGAGCAAAATTCGAGTAAAAAAACCAAATAAATGTAAAGTAAATGGGGAAATAAGTTGGTCGAGCGAAAAGAAAACCATTTCCCTGCCTTATTACCTACTACAAAATACACAAAAAATGAATTAAAGAAATTATCCTGCTAATCCTACTAAAGTACCTACTACCTAGGTGCTTTTATATCTATAATAATTGCTAATTTTGGTAAAAATTGATCCAAAAATCCTCAAAATTCATCTAGGTTTTATGATTATAACTTGAATCTTCAAATATGAAAGAATTTAGCTAAATTTTTCTAAAGATTTCAGAATACTTAGGTCACCTAAAAGTCCTCAAAATTTTCAAAATTTGGACTATTCGTTTTACAATGTGCTTCTTAAAGATGTCAATTTTTCTGAAATTTTAGATATAAATTTGTAAGTAAATAAGCCAAATAGAATAGAGGGGTTTGAAATTTTCAAAAATTTTCTCTAAACTGTAGGTATTTCTCTAACTGCATTTAGGATTGCATTTAGGAGATTTAGGATTGCAAAATTTCAAGCTTTTCTAGTAGGTAGGTGTATAATATTACGAGTAGTAAGAATGGTCATAAGAATGTAAAAATATGAGAATTTTGTAATTTATTTGAGAGCTTTTCGATTTGGTTCTAAAGTGTAATATCCAATTATCATTAACTTTTAGGCTAGAAATGTGTTCGAAACTCAATTTACCCAATATGACCAATACATTTCTCCCTATACTTAAGTATACTATATATGTAAGTAGGTATATCTATATAAGTATAATTTGCTTACTTATTTTGTCTGAAATTTCGAGTCTAGACCCAAGTTGCATATTATATAGCTCTACTAAAGTCTTATAGACTCAAGAATAATAAAAATAATACTTACCTGCTGACTTTTCCAAAATCGATTGGAATACTTTACTTACTGATATTTAATGTTTGCAATACCTATACTCTAGATACTTGTACTTGTACCTATCTAATGTCTTATACCTTGATACAAGTATAAACAATGCAAATACATATCCATAAGGCCTATTTTACTCTACTAATGTACTCATGTACCTTTAGTTATAGTATTAAAAGCAAGAAAAGTGAGTTTATATCCCATTAAAGAGTAATGTAAATTGAGAGCTGAGCCCGAGAGAAAGTTGAGAAAGTAAATTACATTTTCAGAGAAATTTCATATTTTGAATTCGGAATTCAGAGGAAAGGAAAAGTTGAATATTCTCTCGATTCTCTCGATTTTTTATTTATAAAAAACCTTTACTAAATCATAACATCTACCTACTTAGAAGATGATAAGTAGATAATGCTCGAAGTATGAATACCTACCTACTGATTTAAGTAACAAAATACTTGATATTATAAAATAAAGTCTTAAAATCGAATTTAACTCGAATAATTACCTAGATTAAAATCCTGTAAAAATTTTCAATTTTCTTTCGATTTTCTTTCGATTTTCGAGTAAATATCACATTTTAGAAATTATTTTTGACAGTAGGTCATTTATAATGAATTATAGAGAGCTTTATAGAGAAGTTCTTATCATAACCTATAATTACTAGTTACATTTATACAAGTATATGACTCTTGTACTACTATTCGTAAATACTTACTTAGCGTTTTTGAAAAAAATAGCTTTAGATTACAGATTCTTCCAATTTCAAAAGTACAATCGAAATTGAAAATTTTCTAAGAGTTGATCCTTATATCATGCTGATTGTTCATGTTCAAAAAAATTTCTGATTACTGATTAGGTTAGCCTATATACTATAAACTATAGTTCAAGTATCTTTGAAAATTTCATTTTTTTTGGGCTAAAGATCTTATTACTTGCCTTTAAAACATGCATGTATCTTTTTTGCACACCTTTAGAATGTGATTATACATTATTTCATAGGTTGAATAGTACCTACTTTTTTTTGGTTGTGTGTGAAACTTTAGCACTTTTTAGACTTTGATCATACTCTTGATTCGTGTTCTTCTGTAGTTGGTTCGTGTATGATTATGATTCGAATTCCGGCCATGTATTGCCTGTGTAAGCATATTATATGATTATATTATCTTTATCCTTTCAACTTTTCAAAATCCTTTTTCAAAAGATTTCCCTTTTTTACTACATACATTTCATAAGTATCAAAAGTTCATATCCTTTTTTATCTACTATGTCTATGTAGTACTGTACTATGGTTGGTTACATCTCAAAATATTTCGAAAATATCAAAAAGTTTGAAATATTCTCGTGTAGAACGAAGTACTCGTAGTAGTAGTAGTACTATGTAGTAGAAAAATGAAAACAAAAAAGACAAAAAAAAATTGGCAAAGTTATCAGAGATCCTTGAAGCATACTAATGCCTTGGACTGTGTGTGAATACAAAATAATGTTAAGAGTTGGGAAAAATGATCATAAGCATATTTGATAGTATTGTAAACATATTGTAATCCTCTCTCTTCTAATATCTAATGGATCTAACGAGCCGATAAAATGAGATAAAAGCAAAGTTTTTTGAATCCTATAAATACTGTTAGAGATCTAAAAACGATTTTGACCTATACTTTGGTATTGATAAGAATAAACGATTATGTATAGACAAATGTACGAGTAGTTGATGTTCAAAAGATAATAGTCAATTAATTTTATTCAACTAAATAAATAATCGTAGTACTCAATCATTAAATAAATCACCGGACTCACAGGTCAGTGCTTCGCCGACTTTTAAACTCTTACTGATCAATTTACCGAAGATTGCACTGACTTATATAGGTTATAGATTTTAGTTAATTTGACTATTGGTAATTTAAATAGAAGTCTTAAACTAAAGATAAATCATTATTTAAATTAATGAACTTTACTGAACTACATTGAAAATTATATGCACTGACGTAATTTAGAATCGTAGACTTAAGATTATCTTACTTTAAATAATCGATGACATAAGTTGATTGACTTGATTGTAGTTTGAATAATCTCCAGATGCATAGAATTATGATATTATATATACACTACTACTTATATGAATAATGTTCTCTACAAATACCCCACCAGAAGCGCTTGGCACCTGACAAGTAACCACACACTCATCTCAAAACATTATTCACATTTTGTAGCTTTTATTCCCATTTCCCAGATACTGTCCCAGACGGACCCTGTACAACATTTGAACCCGTAGCTTTTTTAGAACATTGAAAACTTTTATGACCAGCCTCACTACATACAAAACAAATGACAGGCTTTCTTTTGGCATACCTTGCAGTATTATTTGACTCAAAATGTCTTTTTCGTGAAACAAATGTCTCATTACTTGTACTTTGGTGATTTTTCCCGAAAAAATTACCAACTTCAAACTTAGGGATTACCACTTTACTTGCAGTACTATCCGACTTGAATACATACTCATGACCATTTGCTTCTCTCAAAAGTTTCATTTTCTCAGCATACAGTTCAATTGCATTTGCATTACGTATTTTAACATACTCAAACATTACTTCTCTTTCTCGATCTTTTTGTAGCTTCTCGACTTGCTTTTCATAAAATAATTCAAATTCATTAAGAGCTTTCAATTTCTCTTCCTCGCATTTCTTTCTTATCTCAAATTTGCATTTTGAAACCGAGTCTCTAATCTCATTTCTCAACTCAAGATCTTTGGTATTGAACTGATTCTCAATGACTGCCATAATAACACAGACAGGTGTACTTGAATTATCTCTATTTACATACATTCCCTCTACTTCATTTAGAACAGGCAGATTCAATTTAGGCATATTTAAATCCATGAACAAATTATCAGTTTCCACCACCATTTGCTTATTGCCATTAGAGGTTTCCATATCTACATCAGTATTCTCACTGATTTCATCAACCGACAAACTATCTATAAAATAACCCAAAAAAAAACTTATAAAAATCTCAAAAAAATTAACAAAATTTTTACAAAAATACACTCATTATAGTGTACTACTTAGGTATATCACCGTACCTATCTGGTTTTTTAACAGTTCTACCAGTACGTGTAGTGTACCCTTCATTACTATCATGCTTTATGCTTTTTTTATATGACCTCTTACCCTTAGGTACTTCCGACATTTCCTCAGAATTCTCCACAGAATTTGACCCGATATTGATAGTAATAGGTAGCGGCTTGCTGCTGCTTGCTGAACTTGAACTAGGTCTTTTAGTTGAACTTTTCTTACTACTACACTTTTTTGACCTTTTAGAATTCGTAGACTTTTTTGAACTGTGTGACTTGGACTTATTTGACCTACGTCTAGCTTTAACTTCCCCTTCTGACTCACTATCAGTACTACTAGACGAACTTGAACTTGACGAGTTTGAAGAGTTAGTAGAGCTACTTGAACTTGAACTGCTGGTACTGGAGTTTGAGCTTGAACTACTTTCGACAACCTTTGACTTTTTTCTGACACTGTACTCGTCAGAGACCAGGCTTTTTGAAGCGTTTTTTTCAGATAAGTCAACTCTCAGCCTAGACTCCATCTCTTCCAAGTTTAATTCTTCGACTAACTCGTGATTAGGATCAAATTCATTCAAAAAAAGTCTCAAATGCTTGACATTTGCATTAAATGGCTTCCGATCTTTCTTATCTCTCAGATCCATTATTAAATAGTTAGTTGGACCAATTTTTTCTTTGATTTCAAATGGACCCTTCCAACGTATTTGCCATTTAGGATTTAAACCAACTTTTCTTGCAAAATTTGCATGCAAAACCTTATCTCCAATATTAAATACTACTGGTTTATGCATTTTATCAAATTCAAACTTATTCTTAGCTTGAAATTCCATTGTATTTTTCCTTGCTAGATACCAGGCTTTTTCTAATCTCAAAGCTATGGCATTTTCTTCTGATTCATCGCCTCTATCATGCAAAATAGGTAAGCGATTATCACTAGGTAGGACTGGATCTCTACCATATACCAAGTAATATGGAGAAAATTTACTTACAGAGTGTATACTCGTATTTATGGAAAATACAGCTGGCGGTAATCTCTTTTCCCAGTCTGTCTGATTCTCATTTACATATTTTCCAATCACCCTCTTGATCGTATCATTCATTCGTTCATTCACACTATTTGTGTTTGGGTGATAAGCAGTAGAATGAACTAACTCTATACCGTAACCTTTACAGTATTCTGAAAATTCTTTTGACATAAAGCATTTTCCTCGATCCGACAAAATTACTTTCGGACATCCATGCTTGTAAAAGAACTTATTTCTTAAAATGCTAATAGTACATTTACTATCATTAGTTTTTACAGGCCATGCCTCTAAGTACCTACTTAGATGGTCCATTATCGTTAAGATATACTTATTACCATTACTAGACTCCTTGAAGGGCCCTATGTAATCTATACCTATCTTTTCAAATGGTACTTTAGGCGGTGCTTCAGGTTGTAAAGGGCCTGGTGTTTTTCTGCCTCTTCGATTAAATTTTTGACAAATTTCGCATCCATTTATGAACTTTCTTAAATGTGTATACATTTTTGGCCAGAAAAATCTCTCTCTCAATTTCTGCCAAGTTTTTACCAAGCCTAAGTGTCCCCCTGCAGGTACACTATGGATTTCGACCATGGCTTTTCTTCTCAAACTTGAAGGTATAACTAATCTCCACAAAGGTTCATTTGGCTCATAATTAGCTTTGTATAAAACTCCATTCTTTATACAAAAATCATCCAAATTTTTTACCAATTTCTGACTCGTACTACTTTGTTTACTAGTGGTAAGGAGATCCCTAATTACCTTATACTTATTATCAGTAATTTGAATTTTTGCAAATTCCTTTTCATTCAAATTTTCAAAATCAAAATTTGAGTTCGAATCATTCAAATCATTTGCTTTACTTTTTAGAATTTTTGATTTTCTATTTGCATTTTTAGCTTTTTTGACAGCTCTCAAATAGTCCTCTAAGCCCAACTCATCATTTTCAGGTGCTGGTTCATAGGGATTTCGGCTCAATGCATCACAATCAGTGTGATTTTTACCTGAATTGTAAATAACCTCGTAATCATAGGGTTGCATTCGCAAAGCCCATCTCGCTAATCTACCATTAGGATTTTTAACTTTCATAAGGTAGCATAAGGCACAATGATCAACGTAAATTTTAAAATGCTTACCATACAAATATGGCCTAAATTTTTCCACGGCCCATACCAAGGCTAAGCATTCTTGCTCAGATACTGAATAGTTACGTTCATGTTTGTTCATTGACCTCGATCCATAAGCCAAAACTCTAGATTTTCCATTTTGTACTTGGTTCAAAGTACATCCAATTCCAAATCCCGAACTATCAGTTCTCAATTCCATAAGATCTGTGTCATTTGGATATGCTAATACTTGTGTACTAGCCAATAGATTCTTCAAATCTGTAAAGGCTTTTTCAGTTTTATCATTCCAGACAAAATCTACATTTTTTCTCGTTAAAATAGTCAGGTCAGATGCAATACACGAAAAGTTTTTAATAAAACGCCTGTAATATGAACAAAGGCCCAAAAAACTTTTTACATCTCTGACATTTTGAGGTTTAGGAAAATTCAAAACAGCCTCAACTTTACTAGGATCGACTTGAATTCCATCAGCCGAGATTTTATGTCCTAAAAATATTAGTTCTTCTTGTCCAAAATGACATTTACTAGGATTTAGCTTTAAAGATGCTTTTCTCAAAGCCAAAAATACGCATTCAAGCCTTTCTAAATGCTCATCCCAGTCTTTACTGAACACTATTATGTCATCAAGGTAGACAAGGCACATTTGCCACTTCAATACTCCCAAAGTCTTATCCATAAGACGTTGAAATGTAGCTGGACAGTTACACATCCCAAAGGCCATAACCTTGTAGTTGTAAAGTCCATCTGACGTAATAAATGCAGTCTTTTCTCGATCTTTTTCATCGAGATTTACTTGCCAGTATCCTGACTGCTCATCTAAAGACGAAAAATATTTTGATCCATATAATTTATCCAAAATATCGTCTGTTCTAGGTAATGGGTAATTGTCCTTGACCGTTACGCCATTCAATTTTCTGTAATCAACACAGAATCGGGGTGATCCATCTTTTTTAGGTACAAGTACAACTGGACTTGACCAAGGACTATTGCTATACTCAATCAAATCGTCCTCTAACATTTCATTCACTTGATTTCGAATGAAGGTTTTCTCAGCAGGTGCTGTTCTATACGGGAACTGTTTGATCGGTTTAGTATTACCCGTATCTATAGTGTGAACTGCCATTTGAGTTCTACCTATATCTCTAGGATTTTGTGAAAAAACATCCTTATACTTGTTAATCAGTTTGTCTAAACTGTCTTTTTGCTCTACTGATAATTTCTCATTTACTATGTATTTACCTTCAACTTTAGGCTTTTTATCAAAATTCATGTCAGCTTTTTTAACTTTCTTTACTGAGTCTTTCAAAGTGATGTGACCTTTTTCATTTTTCATGATTTCACAGTCACCCAAAGTGGTATTTTTCTTCAAGTTAATTGAGTAACTATTCATATTCGTAATAAACAAATCAGCTTCTCCTGATTTCAAAGATATCAGAGAATTTCCAATGGCCAAGTTTTTTTCAAATTGCAATTCTCGATTAGGTACAACAATCACATCACGATTCAAAATTTTATTGCATACTGTACCTACTTTCGTCATACTCATAGGCTTCAGTAGAATTGACTCTTTCACGGCCAATTTACATAAATTCATTCGCATACCGGTAGTACGTGTAGTACCGGTATTACTCTGTATACCACTACTACTTGCTTTTGCATTTTTTTCGCTAGTACCTACATTAGGTATTTTATCTTTGCCTAATTTAACACCAGTTATCAAAGAATTTGTTTCACAATTTATTGTAGCTTTGTGAGATCTAAGCCAATCCAATCCAATTACAAGATCATTTGAAAGATCTTTCAATAAATAAAATCCCCATAAAATTTTATCTTTACCAAAACTTACTGGTATCTCATATTTTGTGTCAATTTGAGGTGCATTTTTATCCTCAACCGATAAAACAATATCTATCGCTGGTACCTTGCTAATTTTATGTACAACAGACTTGACTTGACACAATACTTTCTCAGAAATGAGACTCATACTTGCTCCAGTGTCAATCAAAGCTTTAAATATTTTACCATTTATCAATACATTCATCCATAATGAATCCCCTACTACTCTAGGTAGTCTATGTCGACATCGAAATTTTTCTTTACCTATGTATGTATAGATAGAAGAATTATCCGTAGCTCCAGCCTCTGAAATCTCATCACTATCTACTTGGCTATTCAAAGTATTTTTCAACTTTTTCTTACTATTTGGACAGCTTGGGTTCCTGTTTGAGATTTTTGTTACTCGCTTTGGGGACCTTTGCTTGTCATTTTTTTCGAGATAGTAATTTGTATTTAGCCATTCAGCGACCTTAGGCTTACTTTTTATCTTATTTTTAACTCGGGATTCGGTTAATGTCCTTAAATAATCAAATCGATTTGATGTATGATAAAGCTCAAGTACATTTTCAACATAATTAGCATTTTCAGTACAAGTCTCACGGACTTGACGTACTTTTTCATTTGCATTTTGGATTTTATTTACATTTAGCTTACTTTGATTTTTTATACCTATACTGGCATTTTCGTAGCTTTTACTCATATTAGTAGTGTATGCGGGCATTTTCCTAGTACGAGCCTGAAGCACCCGATCCTTCAGGCTTGATCTTTTCCCGAATGGAAATTCATTTCAGCATTTTCCATTTCGTCTGAATCGTCATCACCTTGCATGGTGGCTCGTTTTTGTGCACTATTACCACGAGAATTAGCATTTTGACCATTCGTCTGATTCTGATTTGCATCACCATTACCATTACCACCTTCATCTCTCAGTTTTTTCCGACATTGAAATTTCAAGTGTCCTTTTTTCTGACAATAGAAGCAGGTCACTGACCTGAGCTCTTTCTTTTGTTTCACATTGACATTTGAATTTTGTTCATTAGCATTTTTAGAGTCACCTCGAGCTTGTGAACTCTTAAAATTATCAGTATTTCCATAAGTTCTACTACTTCCAGTAGAATACGAGCTTTTTTGCACTACAACCTTACGTTGTTCACGATTTGCAACTATATTTTGCAAGCATTGCAAGAATTTTCTGCATGATGTAATATTAGCCAAAATCATGCCTTCTTGCAGGTCATTCGGTAAACCCCGAATCAATAACTCGATTTTTCTTTCCTCCGTCATACTCGGAGTCATGATTTCAAACAATCGCATTTTCTCTGTAACATAAACTTGAGCATTGTCTCCAAAATTAAAAACAATTTTACTGTTTTCTAAACGAGCTTCTCGGGCTCGAGTCTGAGGGTCAAAGAAATCGGACATTTCCTTCTTTACCTCCTCCCATATCGGTTTACATGTCAGAGGAATTAACCCTGTAATTTTGGTACGAAATACTGCTTTTCGACTAGCCCACCAGCTAGATGCAGCTTTTCCTAAAACTCGATCAAAATTATTTATGATCCATTTTTCATCAAGTTTGAATGATCTCATGTCATCTTCAAGGCTAGTAAAATATTCCTTGGTATCCTCAGTACCATCGTACTTTCTCAATTGTGCTAGAGCATCGGTGATCGAAGCGGTTTGGACAAAAAATTGAGAATTTTTTCCACCACCACCACTACCTCCTTGAGATTGATCTTTTATCAAATCCTCAAGAGTTTTTCTTACATCATTTAGCTCTGCATCTTTAGCTGCCAATTCATCAGCCAACTCTTTTACATGCTTTTGTAAGGTCTCCAGATCAGTTTCGGCGGCCATTTTTCCAAAAAAAATTGAAAAAATGTTTCTATTCGAAGGTTAGCTAGGTACTCGTACCTACTGTGCTTTTCGAATTCCAAATTTCAAATCCAACTAGATTGAAATCTTAAAAGAACTTTCACCGGGATCTCATCCGATCAGTCCTCAAACTGCTAGAAAACTAGGCTTATTTCTCAATTTTTTAAAACAAAAAAATTTTCAAAAACTTACTACTTGATGTCGTAAATTTTACGACCTGCAAAATTTTATGTCGTAAATTTACGACCTTTACCAATTTTTACAAACAAATAGTGCTACATCAAACTATGGCAATTTTTTTAACCAAATTAAAAGTTTGCCAAAATATGTTACCAAAAATTGTAACATATGTTACGAAAAATTGTAACAAATACAGGAATTTTTTGTTATTAGTAGTTTGACTTTTGAGGTTTCGCGAAAATCTCAAAGAAAAACTCCAAAAAATCACAAAATTTCACTAAAACTTTTCACAAAACACAAAGAACAGCTTTTTAAATCACAATTTAAAAAGTTCTCCGGCTTCAAATCTACTCTCAACCCCCAATTGATAAGAATAAACGATTATGTATAGACAAATGTACGAGTAGTTGATGTTCAAAAGATAATAGTCAATTAATTTT
>JAQIXA010004018.1:0-12382 GCA_034699045.1 Nanhermannia cf. coronata Gr-Ori-00579 | reverse complement strand
TATCTCTTTTTCTTACAATTAATAGCAAATTTTTAAATATTAAAAAATTCGCCATAGATTTATGGATAGCGCTGTACTACCTATATATAGGCGTTTTGCCTTGAGCCGTTTGATAGGGAACATTTGCCTAGATATATTTGTCAAAGGGCTCTAACCCTGGCATAGAAATTTTGGCAAAATGACTCCTACCAAATTTCTCATGGCAAAACGTCTAGTACCTATATTTTATATTATGTACCTTTAAATGCCTGTTTTAGATAGATTACTTTACTTACCTATATTATATTATATATCGAAAATATTGATATTTTAAACATTTTTGTAAGAAAAATACTTTTGTAATTGTACTAGTATAGTAGGTACATAATATAATTAATACAAATTATGATTATTATGACAAGATTTTGATTTTAAATCGGTTAGTTATTACTTATTATGTATCATTAAAATATAATTCAATATTATTGTCACTTTTTTTTCTGTTTTTTGTATCCTTTTTTTTTTGGTTATTTTGTAATTGGTCCACCTTTGGATTCCCATTCAATAAAAGAGCCTTTGTAAAGCCTATTTAAAATTACAAAAAGTTATCAAATTTTAAAAAATTTTGAATTTTTTTTGTCAATTTTGAACATACAATAGTTGAGAGTAGCCCATATCACGGAGGTTGAGTAAGGCAGCTGAAATTTTGAGTTAAAAAAAAGTTTAAATTAATTTTTTATTCAATTTTTCTGAAATTTTTGTGAACCTTCAGCTCTTTTTCCTGATCTGCAGGTGAATGCGATTTCCGAGTTTTTTTCTGGTTTTTTGCATCCAACTCTGCTTTGAAATTCATCGTCAGTGAGTTTGAAAACATCCGGAACTTCGGGTACTACAATTTAAAAAAAAAACAGAATTTGTAAATATAGCCGGCTGAAATTCATTCCTGCCCAAAATTGTCAAAATATTCATCACTAAATTGACTAAAATAGACTATTCTCAAATTTTTTGTCAAAATCTACAAATTCTATAAACCAACTATAGTAGGTACATATCTTCATTTTTCTTTTCATTGAATTCTGAAATTTCCATAAAGTTAAAAAAGGGTCTTCTGGCCTTTGCATGTAAAATCTCATTTAAAGGCCAGAGAAATTCCATTAAAATCCAAAGATATCCTTTGCAAAAATATCTTAGAAAGTCATTTTTTGAAATTTTTGATAATCTTTTGAGTTTAAGAACGTTATTACATATATGTATATTCAAATTTTTCTTAAAATTTTGTCGATATCCTTCTATTCCAGCAGAGATTTTGCAAAGAAGTTTATACAGAATATCTTTGGGTTTTAATGGGTTTTTTGGCCTTTATATGAGGTTTAATATGATAAAGGCCTGAGAAACGAAATGTAGATCCTTTAAAATGTAAATGTTAGAGTACTTACAAGTACAAGGGATATTAGAATTCAAATGTTGGATTAATTAAGTACATACTTACAAGGTATGTTAATTGAGTTTGGCAATTTTCCAAACTGTTCAAGCTCCTCTGGATTTCTCACGTCAATCAAAACCAAACTTCCTACAAACACCAATTAGTTAGGTAACACCAAAATAGTTAAAAATTTTTAAATTATGCAAAAAAAAATAACATGATGGTTTTACCCCCCTCACTCCGACTTTTGACATCCTCAAATGAAATTTCTAATATACAAAATATGTCATTTACTTTTTATCTATTTTAGTAATTGATATTTGTTTTAAAAAAGAAAGAAATAAAAACCTTTAATTTCGTCGATTTCTGTTGTCGACTCAGCTGCCATTTTTAATGTTGAACAAGTAAATACCTACGATATATATAGGTATTTAAAAATTAAATTACAAAAAAAATTTATTGTAATGTCAAAAAAAATGTAGGTAATTTGGTTTGGACTTTTTGAAAAGTAATTTATATTCTTGTCAAGTACTTGCACTTGCTTGTACCGTACCTACCTATAAGATATTACTATAAGTATAATATATAGCTATTAATATAGATAAGTATAGTATAGATAGATAGAGCGCGAGATATTTTTTTCAATTTCAATGCATTTCTCTCTCTCGAGATGAAATATTTTTTTCATATCTTATCTCTATCTCTATCTCTATAAATAATAATTATTATTACCACGTAATTTTACACTAAAGGTAAAGGTATAAAAACCGAATCCTACGAAATCAGTAGGGTGTATTTCAAACCTCTAGGTCAATCTAATAATTCTCATAAATAAATCATTCGAAAAACATGCTTAACTAAAATATGAGTAGAATAATTAAGGATCTACCTATGTACTAAAAATATCTAAAAATTTTGAGATAAATTCTCTATCGAAATATAGACCTTTATACACTTGAAATTATTTATTATGTTTATGTAACATGATTTAACATCGAATTCTAATACATGGTAAATATAGGATTTTAACTATCATTTACATTTACATTTTTTTGTAATTCTTTAATACCAAATAGTTAAGTATATAGGTATATAAATAGGAATATTATTGATGTAAAAAAAAACACCTGTTGCTTTTCAGTTCAGTAAAAAAATCTCAACTCTAATAAACATACATAAAATAATATAGGTATACGAGTAAATAAGGTTTGTTTCTGATTTAAATTTGACATACAAAAAGTGTATTCTTATATACCTAATTAGTGTTTTTTATTATTTTTTATCAAAAATTTCATATAATAAGGTAGCGTATTGTATTATACAATCGTATAATAAATAAGTTTTTTTTTAAAATTATTTTCCATGCCCGCCTCCATGCCCGTAGCCAGAGATGTTTGCTTGTGCGGCTGAGGCAGCTACAAATTTGGGACAAAAATTTATAAAAAAATTTCACAAAATTTTGTAAAAATAAAAAAATGAATTAAGGTACCCACCCCATGCTGCTTTATTGGCTGCACTTTGGGCTTGAGCAAGGTCGTGTAGAGATGCCTGCTGTTTGGCTGACAAAGCTTGAGCATTTTGTTGAGCTAAAATTTTTTAAATTTGTATAAATTTTCAAAAAATATCTCAGGCTTTCAGACCCTTATCATGTTAAACCTCATATAAAGGCCATTAAAACTCAAAATAATCCTTTCTAATAATAATAAGAAGATACCTTGATAAGCCATTTGAGCTTGCCAGGCCTGATTCGATCGAGCTAAAAAAAATCCAATTTTTCAATAAAAATCTAAAAATTTTGATAATTTTTACAAGTATTTGTACCTTGTTGTACTGAATTCTGGGCTGCCCAAACTGCTTGTCTTGAAGCTAATACATAAAATTTTGAAAATTTTGAATTTTTACAAAATTTTTGCAAAATTTTTCAATTTTTTTACCATATCCTCCATTTCTTTGTGCTGCTCGTTGAGCCGCTACTTTGGCTTGTTCTGTTAAAATATAGCTTATACATAGTTAATTATATTTCTTTAATTTTAATAATAATCCTTCCGTAGGTTCACCTTACCTGCTGCCCAAACTGCGGCACTAAAATTCAAAAAAAATTTCAAAATTTTAGTTTTTTATAAAAGTTTACTGAACAGAATGGCTGGGTATTTGTCTACCTTGCTTTAGCAGCAGCTAAAATTTTACAAAAAATTTTTTTTTTTTTAAAGTTCAAAATTTTTCTTTACTTTTTAGTACCTGTGCTTTCACTGAATGCTGCTGCTTGTGCTAGAAATTTTGAAATTTTTGGAAATTTTTTTTTTAAATTTAAAAAATTTTCAAATTACTTGATTAATATGTATTATTACCTGCTTGTGCGGCCTGTGAAATCTATTAGGCAATTTATATAGGTAAGTAAAAATTTGTGACTTGCATTGTGATTGAGAATGATGAGAAAAGTGGCCTTATTATGACTTTTCCATACTTAACCTGATATTTTGGACATTAATTCAGGTTTATTAATTACCTCTGATAGTCTTACGATTAGTAAAGACTGTGAGATAATATATTTCTCATAACTTAAGAAATGTCATATAAAGACTCCTTTTTTAAATCTCGATTAAAAAGTTTCATTTTAATTAAACTTACTTGAGCTAAAATGAAAAAATAAAGGCATTAATTTTACACAGGTAGGTAGGTAGGTAGGTAGGTAGGTAGGTAGGTGTAGGTACATAATAAAGTAAAATTAAGTAAAGGGTAGTAGATTAGGGATAGTTGGTCAAGAAATCCTCAAACAGATTTCAGCAGGTCAAAAACATAAAATCAATATTTTAGAATTTTAAGCTTAAAAAAAATAAAGTATGTATGTAACTTATAATTCAGTAGAATTAGTCCTGGCTAATCATTTATTTTTATTAAGCAATCTGTTATGCATCTTCTTATCAACTTTTTGTCAATTTGGCAATTTCAAAACTGTCCCTAATCTACCCCTACTATTGTAATACTACCTACCTATCTAATCGTATGTAAGTACGTTAGATGTATTATAATAATATATTATGTACAGAATAAATAGAAGGGTATGTATACCTACCAGCTTGAGCTTGCTTTGCTATTTGGTTAAAAATGAAAAAAAAATCAAACTTAGATATTTTAAATAAGTACCTATACGTATAACATATTATGTAGGTATAATTCCAATTATGTACTCCAGAATATAAATACTAAATAGATACCTGCAACTACAGCCTGAGCCTAAAATGAAATAGAAAAATAGAAAAAAATTACCAAATATGTACATAATTATTGAGAAATTATTATACATATTGCAATATAAAGCTTCAAAGAAATAGACTTTATTGAAATTTTTTACAAAAGAATATTTTGAAAAAGAGATAGGTATTAGATTTAGATACTAACAGTAATCCTAATCCTAATAAGTATAGTAGGTTAGGTATAGTATAAGGTATACATAATATCAAATGAATAATAAAATTAATCAATATCCTCCATGCCCTTTGGATTGAAAAAGATGTCTTAAATGTGGGTAATACATAGTGGAGAATGGCTCTTACTTGCTGAGCAGCCTGAAATCAAAATAATCAAAATTTAGAAAAATTTCGAAAATTTTTGTGTCTGGGTTTACCTGAGCAGCTTGGGAAGCGAGTGTTGCAGATGCCTATAAACAAACATACATTTTTTAGTAGGTATCTCTTTCTGCATTTTATGAAAAGATATTTAAATTTAAATGGGCTTTCTGGCCTTTATATGAGGTTTAACATAGCAAAGGTCAGAAAGCCGAATATTTTTATATCCTTTGCTTGTTAAAATTTACTAACTTGTTGTGCAGCCTGGTATGCTAAAAATATCAATAATAAATTAACATTGTATAGATACTTACGATTAGATACCTAATCAATAAAAATTGGATTTTTTATGATTTTTTTTTTACCGGCAGCCCCTTGTGCAGCCTAATTTAAAAATTTTTATTTTTAGAAATTTTTAGAAAATTTTAGAAATTTTCAAAGATAAAATTTACTTGAGCAGCTTTGGCTTGATTTGCAGCCTGTTGTGCAATAGCAGCTGCTCCACCTGTTCCACCACCATAACCATAACTTCCACCACCTCCTCCTAAATACAATATTTCAAATTTTAAAAAATTTCACCATTTTCATAAAAATTTCCTACCATGACCATAACCTCCTCCTCCTCCACTACCACCAAAACCTCGTTTGACCTTAAGTAAATAAAACCATCAAAATTACCTACCTATAATTATTTCCAAAATTGCCAAATTCTTTATTTATTTATGATCCACATTTACCCTTAAATTAATATCTCTCTCTTGAAGATCCTCAGCCTGAGCATTTTGAAATAATAGCAAAGTTAGAACTGCAAAAATTTCAAAATTTTAAGAAAATTTTCAAAAATTTCTAAAACTTTTATATGTATACATACCTATTTACCTGTTATGATAAGAGTTAAATTGAATCTTATTTGAAAACTTTTGAACATTTTAATTAACTATTTAATTTGTAAATAATGTTATAATAAAGGTTTGGTTAGAACTTGGATTTAATTAAGACTGCAGTGAACTTTATCTCTCTCTCTCTCTTGTTGATGTTGATGATTGAAAATTGAAGTGAATTTTTGAGTAATTAGAAATTAATTAAGAAAGCTTAGCTAAACTATTATTGTTGTTAACATAATTTATAGGCTTATCTATTTAGATACAATTTAACATGGCTTACTACAGAATATAATATGTAAATAATAATATGTAGATCCTATAGTATTATTATATGAGTAATTAAGTCAAGTGTGTAAAAAAGCTTTGTTTCTTTTTATGACAAAAAAAAAGTGAAATTTTCAATGGATTATGTACTTTGTAGTAATTGTGCAATTTTTTTTGTAATTGGGCGAGCGAAGCGAGCACTTACTATTCAACTTGGCTTGAAACTTTGTCCGTCTGTCTGTATGTCTGTTTATCTGTCTGTTTGTTTGTCTGTCAGTCTGTTTGCCCAGAGAAAAACAAAAAATTCAGATTTCATCCATTGGGGTTCTCGGAACCCTTAAAGGGTTCACCATGTTAAACAAAAAAGAGGTTAGGAAGGTAATGATGACGGTGATACTGAATATGATATCAGTTTGACCTCGTAAATTGACCTTTGAAAAATGGGACAATTTGAGTTATCTTCATTGCTTATTGATAATCAACTGATATAGTAAGCTGATTAAGTCCTAGTTAAATTAGATTTATTTGATCTTTTATTATAATAGTAATTCTTAACTCGAAATTCAATTTTGAAATCCTAGATTTCGTAATATAAAAATTCCGAAAACTCAGATTTCAAGTTGAAATTTGAGAAAGAATTATCGGTTTAATGCTTTTATTCCAATTTATAATTTAAAATAGGGCTTTATACATATATTATGTATGAATACTTGAGAATTTTCAAAATTTTACAAAATTTTATAAATTAAAAAAAAAATTTTATCTTCGTCGTCGATATTCTCCCTTGTATACTGCTGGGACGTGACCCGTTGCAATCGTGTTGTACCAATTCCCCACTTGATTCGCCCTATTTAAAATAACGAGAAAAATTACAATTTTGTGGGAAATTTTGAATTTTAGTTACTAATCGTAAATACTTACGCAGCTCCAGCATAGGCTGCTGCATGCTGACCTGAGAATATTTTAATAAAGGAAATTTTTGAAATCAAAATTTTGGCACAAATTTTAGAATTTTTTTTACCATTTTGTTGAGCAAGGTCGAGACCTTGGGCTGAGGAGGCTTGAGCATTTATTGTTGCCTATACAGAATAATTTCAATCAAAATTTTATATTTTTTGTAGAAATAAATCCTTTTTTAATTAGAATAGAAATTAAAGCAAATTAGATATAGATAGATACATAGCAGACTTATAAATAAAGTTTTTGATTATTAGAAGCTTGTTTTCAGTAGATAAACTAGTAATAGTTTACCTGATATTGCTGGACAAAATTATTACTGGCTCCTGACACTGGATTCATAATATTTAATTATTAATAAAATTACTTTTGAATCTACCTATATACTAACCAGGTAAAGTAGAAATCTCGGGCCAAAACTACTCATTATATCTCATTATACCTATATTAGGTAAATGTAAAGTTCAAATCAAAATCAACATTTTTACACAAAATATTTTGGACAATACGGATAGATACTTAATATATACTTATACTCAACTAAAATATCAAATGAAATGTTATTACGTGCATTAGGGAATAACATTTCATTTGACCTTTTAGGTCAGTATTCAGTACCCTATCTACTCTGTATCAGCTTTGTCCAAAAATGTAGATTTTGATCTCAACTTTCCATTTAAAATAATGGGATGGATAGAGTACTCGTAGTTTTATTTTGAGATTTCAATTTACCTGGTTAGTATTAACAATTTAAAATATAAAGAAAAACCGGTTTTGAGTGCGAGTGAGTCAAAGACAACGTTGGGTCCGCCAACGCCTGAGAAGCTGGCGCCCGCAATATTCGTCCCCCCATATCCATTGCCAAGGGAACTCTGAGCACCCAAACCACCGGAATACCGCTCTCCGAAATTTCCTCGCCGAACCTATTATATACATACAAGCCAAAATAATAAAATTTTTGAGTTTGGTTAGGAATAATATAATGTGTGTGAATCGAGTAATAATATAAGGAAAATTTTGCAAAATAAAATTGCTTAAAAATGTTGGATTCAAAAAGTTGACCTTTGACCCAGGGTAAAAAGAAAAAATAGAGAATCCAAATAAGGAAAAAAAAAAAACTCGAAATTCCAAATTTCAAATTACCCGAACTTGAGATTCTCCCTGCTCTCCATAAACGAATCCAACCAAAACCCCAACCAAAACTATTGACTTGAACATTTCTTATATTTTTGTTTAGTAAACTGACTAAAATTGACTTTTAACAAGTAATTTTTTTTAGAAATTTAACAAGTAGATACTTAAGAGATACAAATTGATTGATGTGAAGTTGACAGGCTTTGGTTTGTAAATGACAATTTTATTTAAGCATTCTGCCGAGTAATTGAAATGTCTCTAGAATTGTTTTAATACAGAAAAAGTACCCTATACATATACATAAATCTATTTAGATTTTTGACTCTAATAACATATCTGTAGTATCTTAAAATACATAGGTATTATCATATTATAGATATTATATAGGTACTCTTATCTACCTGCCTAATTCTAATTAAGAAATACAGAATAAATTGGCTAAATAAATTTTGTAATGTTTGCATTTAATTGAATTTGTATAATGAGAAAAGAGTGGTTTTAGTTTTTGATTTTTGATTTGTATCACTTTCTATTAATTTGTAAAGATTTGCACATTTTTATCTCGACATGTATCTTGTATACCTATATATATGTACTTCCTTTTTTCATTCTAAATTCAGAGTAGGTATTATTTTGTGCATTTATTTCTTGTGAAATTTAAATTAATTATTTATCTAGTTTACCTATACCTATTACATATTATGTGTTATTTTGATCTGAAATAAGATATATATTGGGTTTTCAGACCTTTAACATGTTAATTACCTCATTATATATGGTAGATAAAAGGCTCAAAACTCTCAAAAGACAGTTAGTTGTTCATAACCCGAAGATATCCTTTCTATATCTACTAATTTCTGATAAATCCAAGATACATATTCTCAAACTATTTCACCATACAAAGTTACTAAATAATGAGAAGCTAAGCTTATTTATAATAAGAATATTTCCGAACTATCCCCCCATCTACACCTAGCCCTACCCCATTGCATAATCTATATACGGAACTTACTTGAGTACAATCTTGCTTCGTAACAATTACTCTAATTTTCAACAAATTAAACATTAATATCATAAAAATTTAAAAGATTTTGAGTATTATTACGAGTATACGATTGACATTGTATGTATGGAACACGATAAATATAACAAATAAATTAAACCTTTTTTGATAATTATTGCTAAATGATTTTGAGTATGAAACTGGTTTTGATGCTATTTGAATGATAATGATAAATATCGTATACCTACCCCTAACCCTTATACCCTTCAAGATTTGATTTTCTAAATTTTTCTAATTTCGAATAACCCTTAAATATAATGATATTGATATGTATGATGAAATTACCTTATACATACTAAATTATTGGACCTTTATAATATACCTACTGATAGAAAGTAAAATAGAGTTTATTGGAGAAAATATGATTTTTGATATTTTTTTACTTTAAAAATTAAATGTTAAGCTTTTTATTAAGTATAAGTTTAATATGTATTCACTCACTCTTCTCATTTTCTTTTCAAGTTCTTTACATAGTAAATATTCAGTTTATTAATTAATATAATATAATATGGATGGTAGTTAGTTAAGCAAAGTTAAGTTAAGTTAAATTAAATTTAAATATAAATTAGTCATTTCCGCCCTTGTATCCTCCAGATTGTGGTGTATGTGCGAGGAGTTGGTTGATGACGGAATTCTGGGCTTGCCAGCTCTGTTGGGCCGCATGCTGGAGAGTTGATGCACTCAACTCGTGACCCCCACTTCCACTAGGTGGTCGCATTGCATAACTTGCCCTGATGAAATTTAAAAAATTTTATTTTTTTAAGATTTTATATCTACCTAACTGATTGATTATTTAAAACATTTTTTTGATATTTTAAATTAAGGAGGGGATAAAAAACTTGGAAGTTGAGAATTCGAGAGTAAGTAAAGATGTCTTTTTTAAGTACCTCCACCTAGGCGCTGTAGCTCAGCTCTCATTAAAATCCTCAAAATCAAACGAAGGTTCGGAATTTGTGCATAGGAAATGCTACGCAAAATTTAGACAAACACTCAATTTTGATAATAATTTGGCCAAATTCCGTTGCAAACAGCTCCTAAACTGAAGTGGGAATATTCAAAAATCATCAAAAATCCTTATATTTCACTATTTCAGACAGTTTTTTGATGATTTTCAAATATTCTCGCTTCAGTTTTGGAGCGGAATTTGCCATACCTATATCAAAATCAAAATCGAGTTTTGGGCTAAATTTTGTGTCTATATGTATATTCGTTGCACACAAAAGCTGTGGCAAGCAAGCCCTACTGGTATTTCAGCCACATTTCCTATATGCACAAATTTCGGATTCTCTTTGACCTAATTTCTCTTTTAATTTTAGCAAAAATCACTCAATTTTTATCAATTTTTTTGATGGTTATTTTAAGTATCAATTTTTTCCCTTTTCTAGTTGAACACTCAAGTTTTTTTTTTAAATTCCAAAGTGTATCATTTCCACTTCACCCTCTTTACAACCCTTTGGACCTGGATTAATTGACATTCCTGGTTAATTAATTTTTGAGTGACTTCACTTTTACTTTTAAAGAAAAATTGCCATTTACTTGAATGTTAATATTTTCCTTGTTAATAATATTAAAATTTACTTCTATCCTACCTTTACCTAAAATAAAATTTTTTGTCAAATTCTTACATCATTGTAGAAGCTGATCCAGAATTTGCAAAATTAGGTGAAATCTGTCCATGATATGGGGAATAAGCTGCTCCTAGGTATGAAGGGGGTGGCATCACAACTGTCGGCGGCCTGTTAGAACTACCAGATCCATACGATCCAAATGAAATTGAAGATGGTGAAGTCGAAGAAGACCAAGGATTCATTGAAGCCCATGGATTTGATGAGCTGGAGCTGGAGCTAGAGCTAGATGGCGAAGCCCATGGATTTGGTGGTGGAGCCCATTGATTGGCCGAGCTGGATGATGAAGCCCAGGGATTGGCCGAACTTGAAGAGGATGAAGCCCAGGGATTGGCTGAACTTGAAGAGGATGAAGCCCATGGATTGGTCGAAGCTGAAGATGCCATTGCCCATGGATTAGAAGAAGCTTGTGATGTCATAGGTGGCATAATCCAAGAAGGTCTTGAACTTGATGCACTACCTCCCCCTCCATAAGAATTTGCAGAGGACATGGAATAAGGGCTTTGGTTATATTGGTTCAAGTGTGTGTTATCAAATGGAGAAGGGGCGGGGCCAAGGCCTGGGATTGGCTGGACAGAGAGCGAATAGGAGGAGGAGCTTGGTGGTCTTGAATTTGGAGGCGGGGCATATGAGAGAGTCTGATGAGAGGCGGAAGTTGCCGATCCAGCCAAATAATTAACAAATGGATTTGGGTCATATTGAAATAAAAAACTGTTTTGTTCTCCTCCAGAGTGTCCACTTCCGGTTCCAAAAACCGGATAAACTGAAGCACCCCTCTTGTCCCTTAATGAATGATCTTGACCTTCGGTTTGACCTCTAGGTTTTATCTTATTGACCAGGCTTGGTATGGTGTCTGACTAGGCAAAAATACGTAAGCATATTTAGATAATTATTTTAATAAAAAATATTACAGAATGGAAATTATAGATAAAAAAAGTTTTTCAACTATCTGAGCTTAGGGGTCGTACAAGTATTACGTCAACACTGAAGGGGTAGGGGGTCAAAGCAAATTGTTGACGGTTGTTGACAAGGGGTGAGGGGGTAAAAATGACAAGTTGACGTCAACTTTATAATATACATATCTAAATAATTTTTCCAGAATCTGATCATGAAAAAAATAACTAAAAAACATAAATTTTGGAGGTTTTTAAACCATAAAATTTTAAAAATTTTGCTCAAATACCTATATTTCTACTCATATTGAATTTATAGATTTTAACTATCTGGGCACTAAAAAAGCAAAATTTTATTAAATTCCATATTTTTTGAATTTTTTATAAGAATTTTTTGAAATGTTGATGTTGACGTCAGGGGGAGGGTGGGGCATGAGGAAAGGTTGACGATTGTTGATTAGGGGAGGGGGGTCTCAAAATTTGCCCAAATTTTGTTGACGTAATATCGTGTATGGCCCCTTATTAGCCCGCACCCATTGAAAATGGGGAAAAAGGGCTATAGCGTTTGCCATGTCCGTCCGTCCGTCTGTCTGT
>JAQIXA010004017.1:0-12384 GCA_034699045.1 Nanhermannia cf. coronata Gr-Ori-00579 | reverse complement strand
TTGACACCCTAAAGTGACTTACAAGGTTTTTAGGACCTCATTAAGGGAGTTATGTAGGTTAGGTTAGGTCTGATGTTGAGGCGAAAATGTAGACTGCCACTGCCACTGGTCGGAGGTCAAATTTTGGCTCGAAGGGTGAACATTTGACCTCCTGGGGACCTGGGGACCTTCTCGATCCATTTCGACGAAAATTTTTTTCGATTTTTTCAAAAATTTTCTAAGTCCCAAAATAGTCCCCTTTGGTAAAAGCTAACCACTGTATACACTGGAAAATAATAATCTTTAACCCCCAAAATTTTCTAAAATTGCTGGTATATTTGCCGATTCAAGATTACATTTTCCTTTGTCAAAAGTTGCAAAATATAAAGAAAGTGTGAAATAGAACTCAAAATTTTGGACTTTGGACTAATTCTAGATAGCATTTATAATTTGGACCAGTCGTATTTATTTTGGAACAGATGGTATTGGACCAGTCGGTATACAATCGTACTCGTATACCGATTATGTCTCTGTCTATCTATCTAGCTACAATAAATTTTGAATTTTTTTAGGATTTGATGGGATTGAGGCTGCCATGATCCAAAGCTGTATTCAACTTGCATTGAATCCAGATTGCCAAGAAAAAATCCATCGAGAAATTACAAATGAGTTAAAGAATCCAGAACATGAAGGCAAACTTAATTACGATCTGATTCAAAATAAACTTGAATATTTGGATGCTTTCATTAGTGGTAATTTTAAACCAAAATAACAATTTTAACATCCGATTTAATCTGTAATTTTAAACCAAAATAACAATTTTAACATCCGATTTAATCTGTATTTCAAAAAGTTCAAAAAATTGCAATTTTTTTGCTATTTTTTTTAGAAACACAGAGACGATTTCCTAGTGCTACTAGAACAGAACGAATGGCCACCCAAGATTATCAAATTCCAGGCACAGATCAAATTATACCAAAGGGAACTTTACTCGTATTTCCAATTTATTCAATTCAAAATGATCCTGACAATTTTGAAAATCCTGAGAAATTTGATCCTGAAAGATTTTTGCCAGAGAATAAAGGCAAAATAAATACATATGCCTATTTGCCTTTTGGTCATGGTCCAAGAAATTGTAAGTTCAAGATTTCCTAAATAAAGCTCTAAAAAAATGTCCTAAAATTCCTTAAAAAAAATTGAATCAATTATATATAGGTATTGGAATGAGATTTGCTTTAACTGAATTGAAGGCAATGCTGACCAATTTGATTCTGAATTTCAAAGTTGAGCCATGTGCCAAAACAGAACTTCCGGTCAAATATTCTGGAGCTACTGGGTCACTTAGGCCCACCTCTTCGGTTGTTTTTAAATTTACTTCAAGGGTCAAATAAACTTTTTTGTTTTTGAAGAAATGTACAAAAATGTACCATCAATGAAATTGTTAAATTAGAGTTTGTACAATTAATCCTAAGTATCTTTTTTTAAATATTTTATCGGTAAATTGAATATAACTTTGTTGTAAAGTTGATACCCTACTTTTAATCCTTACATTATAATTAATAAAAAAAAATTGAATTAATTTTTACTCTTTGCATTTTGTTCACATAATAGTGGTTTTAATCATGTTACATACTTACTTAAGTTAAGATAAAGTTGACCAAATATGCTCACTTTTATCATTAAAAGCTAAATTTTCAATCATACATAAGTAAAAATAGTATCAAAAATCGATCATTATCATAAAATGTTTGTAGGTAAATCATACTTGCTCGTTAATACAGATAGTAGGCATTCGGATATATAGAAAAATCTGAATAACAAGGTAGGTACTTACTTAATAAACTTATCATATGGTAATTGAAAGTACGCACGCCTACTTCAATTTTTATTTACCTTTGATAATTAGTTGAAAAAATCCTTTTAACTTTAAAATTTACTCGTGGTTAAACCTAAGTAAAGTACTCGTTTTTACTGATACCTGATACTCTGATCATTGATAATGATAATTGAATATATACAATAGATAGGATAGGGTACTCTATGTATATTTAGATACAAATTACAATTAGTATTATGAGTGCTTATTTAAGTCAGAAAAAGTGTTCATACTTACTACGTATGAACCAACATCAACTCAAAATATAACCCAATAGGTATATACATTGTAGTTTTTTGCTCCAACATTTTCATGGACAAACATTTTGACTTTCAAAATTTTCAAATGCTTATTATTTATTACTTAAGTTTTACGTACTGTACCCTATTAATAGATAGGTAGTTAGATTAAGGATTCCAATTTTTTTATTACCTAATGATTATATAAGAAAAAATAAATACATTACATACCCATAATATCATCAACAGTCCCAGTACCTACTTAATTTGCAACATAATGATAAAACTACGAAAATATAGATGCAGATTGCAGATTTCAGTACGGATATTTCTATACCTATTTGAAAATTTACAATTATTCTGTTTTTGACAAGTCCAACTTATCTTTAGGTATCTATCTGTATAATTGTAAACTTCTGAATATATTTTTCAATATGAATCTAGTACCCTAATATATAATGTGAAGTAATCTATCTATATGAGTACTGGTGAGTTACTTGATATTTTTAGCACTTCAATTCAATTTAGGATTTTTTCTATTGGTCAATTTGAAATTGAATTTGATTAGATGCATAATTATAATGTTATACATGACAATTAATTTTGTTATTCAGAATAAGGCATAATTTGTACTCTTTTCCAGCAAGTACAAAAGATCTTCCAGACTTCAACCTTGAGTTTTGGTTAAATAAGAATCATCTATTTTGAAGTATTTACTAGTACATACCATACTAGTAAGTACATGGGCTTATTACATTACATATTACATACATTAAATTTTAAATAATACTCGATGACATTGGCCATGAAAAATGAAAAATAATACAAAAAATGCATATATTATGTAGGTACTCATTATACTAGGTATACAGTATAATAACAATTACGATTTTGCATAAACTCGTATCTTAAGTATGTACATACGAGTATGTAGCGAGATTTTTTTTGCCGATAATGATATACTGAAGGTTATCTAAACTTATAAAAAATTAAAAATTTCCATTCAGTCTAAAATTGCTAGCTTTTAAGGTTGGTTCGATTCGAGTTAAATTTTTGACTCGAATTTTAAAATAATTTTGCAAAAATTGGTCATTTCAAATTATTTATATCAAAATGATTGAGACCATTCTCTATGTCGTTGTGACATTTTCCTCGATGGTTTACCTTCTCATGAAGTATGTGACTGGAAACTCTGATTTTTGGTCCAAAAGAGGATTTCAAACTATCAAATCAAATATCCCAATTGTGAAGAGATTTGTGTCAAAAGTTGATCTCTGGGAAACTGACAAGGACTACTATAATCAATTGAAAAAAACTGGAGAACCCATCGGAGGATTTGTTGAAGCTCGAATGGCTAGCTTAGTTGTCTCAGATCCAGAATTAATTAAGAAAATCATGGTGAAGGATTTCGATTCTTTTGCTGACCGTCGACCTTTCGATGCAGACAAAGTTTTCGCAAAAATGTTAATTTCCCTATCAGGTCAAGAATGGAAAAATATGAGGTCAACTATGAGCCCTACATTTACAACTGGTAAAATCCGTCGAATGTTTAGCATTTTTCAAGATTGTTGTGAGGAATTGATGGACCTTTTCCGTCGAGAAATGGACAAAAATGGAAATTTAGTTGATATTAAACATATTTTTGGAAGATATTCAATGGCAGTTATAGCTTCAAGTGCATTCGGTGTTAAATCAGACACTTTAACTAACCCAGAATCAATGTTTACGAAAATGGGAAAGAAAATGCAATCTGTGGATACCATTAGATTTTTCAAATTTATTCTATTTTTTGTAGCACCGAAATTGGCGAAATTTCTTAGAATGAGTATGGTTGAACCTGTATCTTTGAATTTTTTCCAAGGGATTGTTCAAAGTGCTATTAAACATAGGGTTGAGTCTGGTGAGAAGAGAAATGATTTCATTCAACTTATGTTGGAGGCTAGGGAGGGTAAATTGAAACAAGATAATCCAGATTTATTGTCAGATTTTGAGAAAGAAGCTCAAATTAATGGGGTCGACAAAAATGGAAATCGAATGACAGATTTTGACATTTTTGCACAATGTTTCCTATTCTTTTTTGCAGGTAAAGAACCTTAAATTAATTTTAATTCAAAAGGATTGTATACCGACTGTTCCAAAACCCTTCTGACCCTATACCGAATAGTCCAATACAGACTGGTTCTAATCATAAATGCTACAAGAATTAGCCCTAAACTTTGTATTTCAATCACATTTTTCTTAATATTTTTGAAGCTTTTGGCATAATAAAAAATAACTTTTCCAAAATCCAAAATACTGATTTTTTTTTTATACTGATATTTTGCAGTTTCTAGATTATTTTGCAAAATAAACTGCTGTCTGCAATACCGAATATATCAGTAGTCAGTAGGTATTAGAAAACCTTACGGGTTCTAGTTCTAGGCTTTTTCTATGTGTAAAGCTGCAAAATATTAAGAAAAATGTGCAATAGAATCCAAAAGTATTCTTCGGGTTTCTGGCCTTTGACTTTTTTATATTTTGAGCTAATTCTAATAGATTGGACTTGTCAATATTAGACCAGTCGATATTGGACCATTCGATATACCTAGTACCTTTAAAGACCTAATGTTTTTTATAATTTTTAGGATTTGATACAATCGAATCTGCAATGGTCACTTGCTGCATATACCTCGCATTAAATCCAGATTGCCAACAAAAACTCCATGATGAGATCACAGATGAATTGAAAAATCCTGAACATAATGGCAAACTTAATTATGATTTGATTCAAACTAAACTTGAATATATGGATGCTTTTATTAGTGGTAAGTTATATACAAGTTGATTAGATTTTTCAGAGATTTTTTTTATCGATTATATTATAAACTCTTTTATAGAAACTCAAAGGCTCTATCCATCAGCATTTCGAACTGAAAGAAAAGCAGTGGCAGATTACCAGATTCCAGGCACTAAGCAAATTGTACCAAAGGGTACTTTACTCGTATTTCCAATTTATTCAATTCAAAATGACCCTGATAATTTTGAAAATCCGGAGAAATTTGACCCTGAGAGATTTTTACCAGAAAATAAAAGTAAAATGAATCCTTATGCCTTCCTACCTTTTGGTCATGGTCCAAGAAATTGTAAGCTTTGTTAATCTATTTAAATCCTATATTTTTGTAAATTTTGTCTCGAACTTATATAGGTATCGGAATGAGATTTGCTCTAACTGAAGTGAAGTCAATGGTGGCCAATTTGGTTCTGAATTTTAAAGTTGAGCCAAGTGCAAAAACTGATATTCCAGTAAAATATTCTGGAGCTACTGGATCACTTAAACCATCATCTTCACTTATTTTTAAATTTACACCTAGAGTTAAATAATTCTTTTTTTGGAAAATATTTTATGGTCACAAAGGGGTTTTATTCAAAATTTTAACAAAAATTTCAAATAATAGATGAGTTTTAAGTTACCAAACATTCAACATTTTTAACATTATCTTATCATTCAAATCTCTTACCAAATACATAAACGGGGATTTTAAGGTTATTTAAATATCAAATATCAACTAAAATCTAATTTGGCACAATTATATAACAATAATTATGTTATCGAATGATAATTAGATTCAATAAAGTCACAAATCTTATCAAAATACTTATCACAATATGTCTTTAAATGGCCTTTAAATGAATTATTTTTCCTTTTTTCTTAAATAAATATCTCTAATTAAAGTCGAGGTAATGTATGGCACTTGTTTTTTCATATCCATTGGATGTCCTGGTCTAACACATGACTCAAATCCAATAGCGACCTAAAAATTAAAAATTTTGAAAAATTTTGAAATTTTTTTGGTATATTTTGCGAAAATTTGCTTACCCTTCGAGCTACCAGTGTCATGATTGTAAGTAAATCTTTTTCGTTTGCATATCGAACCATCATTTCTACAAAAGCTTGGATAAACCAAGAACCACATCCGGTGTTTCTCCATGAAAAGTATCCTTTAAAAATTAGAAAATTTACAAATTTTGTAAAAATTGCTAATGCAAAATGCAAAGCTTTACCTGGAAACGTACTAAAGGCAATTAGAAAATCGGCTCGGTTTGGAATACGATAGTATGTTGATTTTGTTTCAATCCCCCCATCTGCAACAAAAGTTCTGCCTTTTTTCTCAATTAAGGCTGTACCACTGTCTAATTTGTCACCTTTACATGCCTGAAAAAATCATAATTTTGTCAAAAATATAAAAAACAGAAAGTACTGTTCCCCTGAACCTTGACAGTACAAAAGATGCATATGTCTGCCAACAAAAAATTCAAAAACTGGAAAACTTTTTGGTCAAATTCTGTCAATTTTGAACTGGTTTTTTTCAGAGTGCATGACCAAAATTCCAATATAAATTATAAATTGCATTACGAAAATTGGAACCCACAACATGAATTTGAGATTTCAAAATTTCAAATAGTTTTTCCTATGGATTTTGACCACACAGGGAACTATTTCAGATTACTGATATTTAGCAAAATAAAAATTGATTTTCAATCTGAAATTTTTTGTAAAGTATCCTTATATCAAGGACAGAAGGATATGGTCCATTGTTAGTAAAAATTTACATACTTGTATCAAAAATATTTTTGGTTTTCCAGCTAGGCTAGGGCAATTATCGGCTGTAAATGGGTCCCAAAGATCATCCTATAAATAATTTTCAAAAATCCAAGTTATGCTTAAACAGATAATAGTAGGTAAGTACTTAATTATTAATTCAAGTAGGATTTTGAATATTTTAATTAAAGAAATTGTAATATTTTACCGGTTTATAAGCTCTATCTATAGCATAAATTTTGTCAAAATCACCATGAGACAGAACTATGATCATAAAACAATCATTTTTGGAATGATCCTCGGCTTTTGAAACTATTTAAATAGTTATTAATTAGTTTAGTTTAGTAAATTAGGTTATTTTCAAAATGTATTTCTTACGTCTATAAATCTCCTCAGAGACTTCACCAGCCTTCAAATCATTATGAATTTTGACATCAAACGAATGTAAACTTAAACAATGTTTTAAATTAAATGCATCCACTTCAGTTCCAGTCCTTGCATTAAGATCTAAACCAGGTTGAAAAGTCTATATGAAAAAAATATGTAAATGATATACAGATACAGAGTAGTGTAGTGTTGATTATTAAAAATTTAAAAATTAGGTAGAGTAACTTACCAAATGATTAAAAATGACCGCGAGACCCCTTTTCTTATGCGTCATATTATACTCGAAATCATCTTTATTTGTAAAAGTTGATGATGATGAGCCAAAAGACTCTAAAATGCCTGACAACCTACACAAAAAAGTATTTAAAAATGTAAAAAATATCAATTTTTCAAAATCTTACCATTTTTTTGAATCGGCTTCATCTACGGCTTCAAAATCGCAATCCATTTTTGACATTTTTTGAACTTTACTATAACTAATACTACCTCTATTTATTTCAAATATTATAATATTACTGATCTAAACTCTAAAGAGCCTTTCATTTCAGAACCTGTCTATTAGATAATTAGATATATGGACATAGTCAAAAATAACACATGCTTGAATTAAAATGGAAGGCAGTGGTATAGTAGATACATATAAAAACAAGTTTTCAGTATAGATAATTTTGTTATCTGTTTATTCATATAAATCACTCATTCTCATACATATAGAATACTTACTAATCTGGTTAAATTACAATATTAAAATAGTATTATTAATAGATAAATTTAGTTAGTACACTTTATTATCTTTAGAATTAGCTTTAAGTTTTATAGCTCAGCAGATATTACTCATACCTACATATTTACAATACAAGCTATCGGATATGCACATTTGCATACTACATAAATAATAACGTTTATACATGAATTATTAAGTAAATAAATGAGAATAAGGCTAACATTTCATAAAGATATTACAATTACATTACAGATACTAGTAGTATGATAAATAAATAAACATAAAGTAGATTCGATATATACCTATGGAATGGGTAGTCAAAGTCATATAAAAATAGGTGCATTTACTGTCAGATAAAAAATTTCAAATTTTTTGAACTTTATGATCACTTTTAGTAGGCAAAATTAGTCTACAGAATACTCATTTCAAAAAATTTCTCAAATTGAGCAATAGTGAACGAAAAGTTTCAAATAAAGTTCAAAATTCATCATAGGTATCTACACTACTTTAACTAAAATGCTTGTAAATATTTTGTATACATAATTCAGAAAATATTCAAGAACCCTACCTATTAACTCTTACTATGTATCAAATAAAATAAAATAAAGACATTTAGAATTGGGTTTTGAGTTCCAGGAAATGAAATGGAAACTCAAAAATTTCTGTTTATATCTAGTTTATTAATGCTAATTATTACTAGACTTACTTATAAAAATAGGTAAATTATAGCTAGGTAAATTAAAAAAGCATTTTCACAAATTATTTATGCAATCATAATCATCATTTTATAATAATTAAAATATTTTGAATAATTAAGTTTAATCACAGTTGGTCATGTTATCTAACGTCTGTTCTCTATCTTTTTATATTAAGGTATCTACTGATAATTTCATGTTCATATTTTTAGCATCTACATATTACTAGGTACATTTTACAGATAGCATATTGGACTAATCAATATTTCATCAATATTTCTGTTCAATCGAGAATGTTCCACCTAAATGTATCGGGACAGTTCCAATGGGGAAATTCTTGTTAATGTCAGCCTTCCATTGAGCTTCTGCTGACCCATACACTGCATTAAAAATTACAAAAATATTAAACACACCCAAATACACTAGTTTGTAATATTGTAGTTAAAAATGTTATTTATCAAAACTGATGGTACATGCATTTCTAATGAAAAATGTTCAAATTTCTTGGAATCTAGACCTAGTGCTTGTCTGTTTCATAATTAAAAGATATTTGGTATTTAAGCTTGAAAAAAATTCAATTTTATAATTTCGATTTAAAATCATGATGTCCAAATGGGTCAATTTTACTACAGGTTGGCTTAATTAAGGGTCAATTACCTTGTAAAGCATCCTGACATCTTTTACTCAGCACTTTTTTAATCAAATTGAAAAACATGGTCCAAATTGCAGGAGCTCTGATAAAATAAGTGCAGCTGAACACATCAGGGAAATTTTGCTCAAAAATTTGACATTTCTGGATAAATAAGTTGATAACTGCCAAAAAAAAGCATAATATAATTAAAACATATTTATATATTCTGGCATTTTATACCTTTAATTGAAGCCAATTGTCTATATGAGAAACCATTAGCATCAACAAGGATTTGAATTTGATGAACTTTTCCAGGGTCTTCTTGAGCTCTAGCTCGGAGCAAAATCTCAGCTTTTTCTACCATTTGAATTATATATTTGAATCCATCATCCTCAAGTCCGACATCGAGTAGTTTTTTAAAATCCCATTTACCTACATAGAACATTGAAAAAACCCATAATTAATAATTAAGTTAGTTAATTAGAAACTTTTTTTTCAAATTTTACCAAATGGGACATAGAGGATTGGTGAGCCATCGGTTTTAGCACCTGTAAAAAAATATTGTGGTTCTTTGAGAAAAAAATCTCCAGGCTCCCAATCTGTAATTTTGTCCATTTGGTTTTCTTTTCGCCAATTTAGTATCTAAAAAATTGTGAAAATTTTACAACTTTTCAATCATAATTTTAGTCACAATCACAAGTACCTTAACAAGCATTCGAAAAGAACTGTCCAAATTCATTGCATTTACTGAAAAAATAAATCAAAATTTTATTGTAAAAAATCATTTTACCTACTCATAGCTAGTACCTATTAAATACGAAAAATTCTCAAAATTTTGATCAAAATTCGTTTAATATTTCAAATACAAAAGAAAAATTCCTAAATTTATTAAGCTTATCTTTCAATAAAAATTATGCTAGGTTGCTTCTACGAGTAGTTAATTATAATTATAGGTAAGTACTGATACTCGTATACATATTTAGACCCATAAGTATAAATATAATATAAGATACTCAAAACTCAAAGTATCTACTATATCTGTAATATGTATATAGGCATGTTACAGTCTATTCTGAACTTGTCACAATTTCATGCAAAAAGTTGAATTGGTAGTACCCTAGTAGAATACATGCATACTAAATTTAATTTATTTTATCTTAAAGAACTTTTCAAAAAACCTCAAAATCAAATCAAAGATTGTCCAGTTATTGGTAGGTAGTCGTAATAAATCCCTATATTCTACGAGTTACAGGTAATCTTGAAATAGTCAGGAAATTAGATTAGTAATATACAGTAAGTAGTTGTATAGTAAAGTAGTAAGTTCAAAATTTCAAATGAGTAAAAACCGCAAAATCTAATTTTTACTTATCATAAATATAGCCAAAGTCATAATACACTGACGCTATTACAGCCAACTCTTGTCTCGATATAATATCTGGATATAAAAATTCCTATAATATTCTCCATAAGAATCCAGGTTAAAAACTCGTTTTATCGTTCCTCCGGTTCTAACATACCTACTAATTTTTGTCCCCTTGTTTAATGACACGTTATAAAGAGTATCCCAAAATCTCATAAAAACTTACCTCTTAAAACTCTGGTCAAATAACTATCATTATAAATGTATGAATCCAGGTGAACATTCTCCTCAGAAAAGCTCTTTCTCAACTGTTCAAAGGCAAAATTTTTTCAAAAATTAAACTCATAATACAATACATTAAGATACATATACACTAGAGGTACTTACAGTTTTAATCAAGTCAAATTCTTCCTCAGTAATATTTGTAGAACTCATTTTAACTTTTAGCTCCCAAATTCACTTTGAAAAAAAGCCTAAATGCCAAATTCCGCAAAATCGATAAACTTTTCAAAAGGTATTTCTTGGGAACAAATTTTTCTCTTTTAAACCCAAATATCAACTAAATAATAGATATATTCAAAGCCTTTAATTTATATTATACAAAATACAAATTATGTCGCATGTCACTGTATACCTAATTCTGTGTATGTAGTACAAGTAAAATCGTTAAAAATCGATGAAACACACTCAAATAATTGTATTTATAACTTGAAATACTTACAAGGGGTTATTTGAACCTGTATAATTTGTATTATATTATATTTGGATTTGGAGAAGAATTCAGGAAGTATTTTCACTTTTACAGTCAATGTGTAAATTGATATACATTTTACTATTTACAATTAGAACTTGAGTAGTATAAGATATCTGCATGTACAGATATCTCAGTAAATTGTATACTTTTTTGATTAAGAGACCATCAGGTTCGAATTCTGTCTGAATCTGAACTATGATCTGTAAGGCTTCAGACTTGAGAATAGTTTCCTTGTATGATTTTTTCCATTTATTTATTAAAATATAAAATAAAAGAGAAAGCTAATCTACAGCGATATTAGTATACATATACATATACAGGTATTTATATGTACCCTACTATGTAATTGTAGAAACTGGTTTTGCACTTTTTAATCTCTATACGCTCATATATGGGTATATAGGCTATAACAATGTACTCAAATCACAATATGAAAAACTTGGATTGTTAAAAAATGATTTTTTTTCAAAGAGTTTGTATCTTTATACTTATACTGATTATAAACACCTTTACCTAGATATCTAATGGGGGTAAAACATCATTTTTTAGGAAGTTATGATGTTTATATTGTATGTATGTATGTAGGGTACTCATAGAATCTAATGGATAAAAGTCTGTTTATGTAATTAAAAGTGACTAGTCTCAAGAAAAAGAGCCTTTTTTTTACAAAAAAAAGTATTTTACTAATCAAATTGTAGGTACACTACTGAAAATTTCGGTGATGACCCTAAATCTCCAATAAATAATTGCCCAAAATTTAGGAATTAGAGATATTTATTGGAGATTTAGAGAATTGGAGATTTTGGTTTTTGGAGATTTAGGGTGCGAATTGAAAATTTCAGACCTTTTAGAGCCAATTGTCTTTACAGACGTATCCGGGGAGTAGCTCTAAACCCTGATGGTCTAAACCATTTAGATCTAAAATTTAAGGTCTAAACCAGATGGTCTAAACCATAAGGTCTAAACCATAAGGTCTAAAACTTAAGGTCTAAACATTTAGATCTAAACCATAAGGTCTAAACAAGATGGTCTAAACCATAAGGTCTAAAATTTAAGGTCTAAACATTTAGATCTAAAATTTAAGGTCTAAACCATAAGGTCTAAAACTTAAGGTCTAAACATTTAGATCTAAAATTTAAGGTCTAAACCATAAGGTCTAA
>JAQIXA010004016.1:0-12385 GCA_034699045.1 Nanhermannia cf. coronata Gr-Ori-00579 | reverse complement strand
CAAAACACGTCTGACTAAAAAAAATTCGTGCTGAAAATCCGACTTTTCAAACTTTACTGGAAGTATTTCCATTCTAAATATGAAAACTTTGAAACAAAATTTTTGCAAAAAATTGCCAAAATTTCAAAAATTTGGCTTTTTTACATGACAAACTGGCTTTTAATTCGATCTTTCAGGACAAATTTTGATCATTATATGGAGGTAAAATTTCAAAATTTTGAGGAAATCAGTTCAGATTTGGATGAACTTGTATTACAGATTCTATACAAGTACCCTACAAGAAAAAGTAGATTTTACAAAAATAGCAGAAATTTTGCTTTACAATTTCAAGACAAAATTTCGAAATTTCGAAAAATAAATTTGAAAAAAGTCGGAAATGTAATTTTGTACCAAAATTTTGTTTTAAAATAATAATTAGATAGATTGATAGATTACTAGCCTTGCAATTTTTTGACCAAATCCTTTATTTGCAAATAACTTGTCTTAAGCATCTAACCTTAATAAGTATGTAAATACAGATTAATTCAAAATTTTGAATTTTTTTTTACTATAGGTAGATTAGTAGTAGAGTAAAATATCAGTACTTGACCTTTGATATCCCCTTATAAGTCCATTAGCAATTTTAAATGGAGATTCCAAGGGTAAACAAACTAGATTTTTCATATTTTTAAAAAATATTAAATCTAGGTAGATAGTGTAGGTACATACCTTACCTATAGTGGTATGATAGACATTGATTTGTTTTCCACATTTTGTCAGTTGCATTTTATAAAAAAAATACCCTGTATGTAAGGGATGGGCCATTTGTTTGAACTTGGCCAGAAAAAAGCGGAAATTCTTGTTTTGTTCATAATTAATAATTATAATTATGCCTTTAAAAAGCACCCTTTGGCCACATAGTACCTAGTACATACTCTGTAGTAGATACAATTTCGTAATTCAAACCACGAAATTTCAACTTTTTTTTTCATAAAAATTTCATAAAGATTTGATACAAAGATAGGCCTATTATTAATAGTGATACTTGTAGTAGGCAGTTTTAGTAAAAATGCCAGCGGACAGTTTCATCCGGTCAGGAAATGATATCTAGAATCTAAATGTCTATAATATACGAGTATTAAAGTGCCCTTTATTTACGAGATTTTTTTCAAAATTGTCCGTTTAATTTACAACATTTACATTTACAACCTGGTAAATGGATATAATTATATAATTTGGTGGTTTTTTTGTTTGATTTAAGCTTGATTTCGGTTATTTGATCAGAAAATCCAGTTTTTTAGGCAAAACCCTGGGATTTTGATCTAAATTTTGAGAAAAATTGTCTAAAATCGAGTAAATTTAAGCATCAGGTCAGAGTTAAATCTTGTATAATTTGGCATAAGGTCAATATTCAGACTTTTAACATAAAATTCAGACCTCTAGGTCTAGAATTAATCAAAAGTATTTCTGGAAATTCAGAATTCTCAAAATTTTTAGAGAATCTTTTTCCGTTTTCCGTTTACATTTCCAAAAAATGATTTTTAAACTTTTGAGATATTTAGTTCTCCCACTCATAATTTCTAATTGGCTCCGATTTAAAGTGTCCTCCTTTTCGACTCTTTTTGACCCCCAAAATCTCGCAATTTAGCTTAATTTCACAAATCTATGGATATCTCTAAAAATAGGAAATTATACATTTTTTAAGTGTATTTATGCCAGGGTTTGATTAATTGGGGGTGAGTTTGATCCTTTTTTGGGGAGAAAAAGAGTCTTTTTTGGAGGGGTCAAAAAGAGTCGAAAAGGAGGACACTTTAATCTTAAGTCTTTCTAATTGAAAGTATCTTCAAAATTATGCCGAAATTCTTGAAGTTTCAGAATTTTAGGAATTTATTTATGCCTAAAAATGTCATTTCAAACCTCTATTAGAGAACGAAACTCAAATCCGCAAATTATGAAAAATATGTCTCGAATTTTGTCTCAAAAGACCGTTTTCTTACTGCCTACAACATTTTATTGTCATATTATATTGATTGAAATTAAAATAGAAAAGATCAGAATCTTGAAATCTTAAAATGGTTCTGAACATGAGGTCTTCTATAAGGTGTGTCAAGAATATAAAATCAAAATGCAAAAAAAAAAGAGAATCTAAACCAAAAGTACAAAATAGTTTTTGTTTGCCTATTGTTCAGTCTATAATTGGTCGAGAATGATACAGGACTTTTTTCGAGAATTTTTTTTCCCTCAACAATCCATAGGACTTGTTGTAAACATATTAATCATAATAGGTTATGGAATTTTTATAAGGGTTTTTAATACAACCATTCCAAGTCTCTTAACTCTTATCGAAATCTCAAAAGTAGTCTTGACTTTGACCTTGAGCCTTGAATCGAATTCTTGTATAAAAAAAGTCCATATGTGAATGGTTATGTAGGTATAATGGACTAAATAGCCCTTTGAATTTTAAAAGGTCTATCAGTATAAGTATGAAAAAAACTCTGGATTTTAGATTTGTCTCATTTTTCCATGTCAAATGGTGGGCCTGCCTGACTCAGTAAAAAGCACTCAAGTTCATTATTTCATTTAGAAAAAACCTTTTAGGCAAACATAGGCATATTACGAGTAGGTATATGAGACTTTTTTACAAAGCCAACTTGTCATATGCCAAAATGGCCAAAAAATTCTTTTTTCAGGTTTTTTGAATGCAATTTTTCAAGAAAAAATAAGATAGTACAAGATACAATTAGCCTAAAACTTGTTAAAATGGCAAAATTGATACAAATATGCAAAATTTTGAGATTTTTGGAAACTACGTAGGATTTATCGTCAAAAATTCTCAAATTGTAGCAAAATTTTTGACCATTTTTAACAAACTATTTAATGATCTAAAAGGATGTACGGCTTTCAGGCCTTTGCATGTTACATCTCATATAAAGGTCAGAAAGCCAATTAAAACCCGAGGATATCCTTTCAGAAATTTCAAAATAAGTGGAGAATAAATAGAATTTTGATCAAAATTTAGAAATTTTTTGGAACTAATTATGTTTAGAAATTTCGCCAGAAATTCTCAAAATCAAATGTAAAAATTCAGATGTAAAAATTCAAAACTGCAAGTTTTTGTTTTTGACTATTTTCGGAAGTTTTTTGACCAATTTTTTCACGAAATAATGCCCTTGTAAAGCATAAGTAATTTCATCTATTTACGATTTAATTTCATCCATAATTTTTGTCTAAATTTACCCCTTTGTAAAATTAGCCCAAAATTTTTAAAAATCCTAACCTAACTTATGCTAAACTAAGAATATTTTGGGTTAATATCTTACAGGTGTAAAAGTAAAGTTAGACCAAAAGTATAGGGGTAAATTCAATCAAAATAGGGATGAAATTAAACCTAAACTTTTATAGAAATACTAAAGCTTGCTGAATTAAAATGTTACTGAATTTGGTTTGTGAAAAGCTAAACATTACATTAACCAACATCTAAAGGCCTAAATTGGTAAAATTTGACATAAAAAATTTGAGTTCGGCTTTTTGAACATTTCTTAATCAAAAATTTTAAAAATTCAAAAACCTATTGAAATTCAGATTACAAAAACTTGACTAAAAATCTGATTTTATAGTTTTAAATTGTCATTTGACAATATTGAATTTGACAGAATGGCTTTACTTTAAGGCAGTATTACTAGTATATGTAGTAGGGGTTCTTTAGAAATTGCATGAGTGAAATAAAAAAGCTCAATTTAAGATTTATATTTGTAATATTCTGTTTGAAATTGAAATATGTACAACATTTATATGCATTTTTTTTTGCTTTAGAAAAGCTTTAGAAAGACAAACATTTTGGATTTTTGTAGTTAAAAAAGGGTAGGGCTGAGAATTATATGTACTTGTAAAGTTGTAGAAAAGTGAGAAAAACCCCATTACCTTTTTGGGTTGAAATCGAGACTTGAAAAATGAAATTGAAATACAATACTTGAGTCTTGTACTTTAGAATCTGTAGTATTCTGTATTACATAATTGTCATTTAAATTTTAAGTATCAAGTTCTTAAAACAAAGATAATGTCTTGAGATAAGAGATAAAATTAAATTATTTTATGATTTATGTTATGCCTTATTTATTGACTTGGCTTATCTTTGTAGGAATTTGAATCTTGACTTGACATGACATTGACAAGTTATTTATATATTTTAGATTTGTCAAGTTCTTAAAATATTTATAGTTGTTGAGGTTCAAATATCATTATTCAAGTCACATTACATGCTTCAAAAACTATTGAATGCTAAATGCTAATTAATAGGTAATCTAAAAAAAATCATAATTTAGACATCATGAATATCTTAATCTCCAATTTTGGATATTTTTGGCAATTTTTTCTTAAAAATTTCATACTTTTGAAGCAAAATTCCAACAAAAATGACACTCTAATTCTTTTGAAATCAAATTTTGGAAATTTTTGGCAAAGGATATATTCGTTTTTTAGGCCTTTCCATGTTAAACAGCATATAAAGGCTACAAAGCCTATTGAAACCCGAAGATATCCTTTTTCTATTTTTCTATTTCTTCAAAAATTTGACACATTTTGAAAATCGTCAAAATAATAGAAAAGGAGTAAAGTAGTTAGAATATATATTCTAAATGCCTTAAACTAGAGTTTTATATCTATATTTGGATAAATTACGAAAATTCCCTTTAAAAATTTGTTTTTTGGCATTTGACTCATTTTATTTTATTAGGGTTCTCTTATTAAGATTTTTTACATTTATTTGACATTTTACGTTTTGATTAGTTGTACAATTGGTCTGCTCTACATTAGTACTAGTATAATTGTAGTAGTAGTAGTAGGACTTAACAATCTTGGATTTCAAATTACACTATGAATCATGTTAGTTTGTTTATGGTCATAAATTTTAATTAATTGTTTTGGTTCGCATGAAAATATGACTTTTTTTTATCTCAAATTTATTCTCTCAAGATGTTCAAGATCAAATATTATTGAATTATGTAATTTCTAAAGATAATATTTCTTATCATGAAAGTCTTGAAAGTTTACTTTACTTATATATACAGCTGCTTATAATATAATATACTAGATCAGCTTAATTGAGTCAGTAAAATGTCGAATTAGTTCTGGTCAAAGGTCTTTCAAATCTTGAAAGTTAATCTTAAAGTCTCCAGTCTGATCCAAAAAACTGAAAAACGATAAAAATATTTATATAATACACTTAGCAAGATATCAATAATATGACCTGCTATCAGAAAACTAGCCACTTTTATCATTTGGGAATCTTCAAACCTCTGAATTTGAAAAATATCGATCAAAAATCCCTATTCTTAAGTGTAAACCTAAAAATTTCCATTAGATAAAAATTTGCATAATTTTAAAACTTTTTTGTTTTTTTAGGCTATTGGCCATGTTTCTGGTGGACATGTAAGTTTAATCGATGATTTGATTTACTAATAATTATAATATAATATTGAATATCTTATAGATCAATCCAGCTGTAACACTCGGGATAATGGTTTCTGGCCAAATGTCGATCCTTCGTGGAATCCTCTATATGGTATCCCAATTTTTGGGCGGTATTCTTGGAGCAGCACTTTTAAAAGTAAATAAATATTTAATATGCATACTTATTATACAGTAATAAATCCTACAAAAATTATGAAAAATGTCATACTGTCAATTTCATAAAACGACAAAAATTCTCAAAAATTCTCAAAAATTCTCAGGATAGATCGCCAAAAGTAAACTTTTTTGAATTTGTTAAAGTAAATTTTGGAATCAAGAAAAATCTAAATCCTCCAACTTTTTAAAAAATTTTGAATCTAATTTCAACAATCTAAAATTTAAGTATCTAAATATGCTTAGATCTCAAAATTTTGGACAAAAACTCAAAAAATTGATAGATTTATATGAGAAATCGTGTTTTTCAAAGCTGAAATAAATCAATATATCCTAAATAGATAAAAAGCAATCTAGATATTTGGATTTTTAGAGATACTTTTCGATGATATCCTATGTTAGAGTCCATTAGGTATGAAATATCGGTATTTTACATAAATACTGTGTAGATAAATGCTCGAATTAAAGGTTTATTAAAGACTTTGATGGTTTACTTTCATCCCTATTTTGGCTGAATTTACCCCTATACATATTTTTGGTCTAACTTTACACATGTATGATATTAACCCAAAATTTTAGCTTAATTTTGATTAGGATTTTTTAAAAATTTGGGTTAATTTTATACAGCGGTAAGTTAGACTAAATATAGGGGTATATTCAACCAAAATAGGGATGAGATTAAATCAAAGCCTTTATTAAATTACCCTAAATAATCTGTGATAATCTTTATACATATTTTTGCACTTACTTAACGGATCGGTAAAGTCAAAAAAAGGTCGTCTAACTAAAAGCTCGTATTTTTTTGCAAATTCTTAAATTTCGGTCAACATCAAAAAGTGATGCAGATTGAAGGAGATTATCATCTATTTATCTATGTGTAGTATTAGGTTTATCTATCAGCATATGTGTGTGTAGTATTAGGTTTTAAAACTGGCTTAAATCCAATTATAGCAAGCTAACAAAGTCTCATTTAGATTTTAACAAATCCTTTATACACATCATTAAATTTAAATATAAACTTGTGTTACCTAAGTACTATACTATCTACAGATACTCTACAGATACTCTGTAGTACTATCTGCAGATAGTACTCTGTAGTCTGTTCTGGTAATCCATGGTTTTTTTTATATAAAATTTAAAATCAAATGAAATGAAAGTATCTAGATACATGTACTTGTATAGAGGATAGTTCTATTTTTATACCTTGCAAAATTTGAGACATAACAAAAAAATTTGTAAAAGACAATGGCCTTTCTTTATAAGGTCCTCAACCTACTAGTAGTACATTGTAATTTCTCTATAATGGAGATATCGAACCATATAATCTATTACCAAGAGTATAAAAGAGACATTTAAGCCTAAATTTTCAACCCAAAATCTAAAAATTATTCAAAATCAGGATTTCAAAATTCTGAGAAGTTTGAATGAAATTCTCTGATAGTAGTTTGAGAATTTCGATGATTTTATGGGAAATCAAAAAATGCTAAAGTACCTTACAATATAACAAAAAAGTGAGAAATTTTCGTCAAATTTTACAAAAATTTGGAATTCCCAAAAGTCTTTTTCGAAATCAAAAAATAAATTTGTTTCTAATCGCCATTTGATTTTCTTTATAGCCTTAAAATTGTCAAATTTTAGTTTTAAAGATACCCGGAAACCTTATGCATTTTGAAATGTTAAAATCTTTAAGAGAGCTATCGACTCATTTCAAAAGGCTTCGATTTATTTTGGTTGAATCTCACCCCTTTAACTTTACCCTTTTCTTTCTTTTTTAGAGATTTTCTTTGTTAGAAATTAACCCAAATTTTTAAAAATCCTAACCTAACCTATTCTAAAATATAATTTTGGGTTAATTTCATACAGGGGTAAAGTTAGACCTAAAATATAGGGGTAAATTCAACCAAATAGGGACAAGTCGTTCATATATGAATGACTTATATAGTGGTATTCTTAGACCAATTTCAATTTGAAATCCTAGTTTTATTTGACTACCAGCATTCCAAAATCCTCCTCCTCAAATTTTTTAAGGATTTCGAAGGATTTCAAAATGAAAAGGATCTAGATATTTGGCTTTTAGGCCTTTCCATGTTAAATCTCATATAAAGGCCAGAAAGCCCATTAGAACCCCAAGATATTTATCGATATAAGAATGACTTTTTCAAAACCAAGAAATCAAGAGATATAAGGAAGTGTACGTTATAAATAGAGTGAACTCTATAGAGTATATTTTAGATTTGAAATAAATTGTATAATTTATCAAGATTACGATTATGATAATTTGATGATTTGTATCCTGATCCTGAATATCCGTAGTACCCTACCTACCTAAGTATGTACTAATAGTAATAGCTTCATTGATATGTCAATCAAATGGATATTTGTTGTGGTTTTTCGATCTCAACATTTGTGACAATAAATTACCTACATTATTTTTTCAAGGGTCATTAACTTTATTTTATAAACTTTTAATACCTAAATAGTACATATAGGTAAGGTATCTACTTATAGGGTATAAGGTCAATTGAGTATTTTTCAAGTTGATTTAAATTCTCGATTATGTCAAACTTGATAGATATGGAATGAAAAGACAGGCGAAAAACCCGGATATTATTAAATCCCCGATAAAATATAATACCCGGAAAACACGCTGACTATTATCTCACAAAGTAACTGGGTTTTTTGCCTTTGAATTTTAAAATAGATTTAAAAAAAAGTACTTATAAACCATCACAGAAAGCTCTCAAAATATTTATTAGCACTTCATATTAGGAATCTATTTCAGATCTCCAACTCTAGGCTTAAAAAAAGGCTCCCTATTTTTTAGGTTGAAAAATCAAGTTTTGGTTGAAAAATGATCAAGTTTTATGACCGAGTTTTTCTCGGTTTTAGCAAAAAAAGTTGTCAAAAGTTTGAGAATTTTGCGGGATATCGAAAAATGCTCAAGTATCCTACAATATAACAAAAAAGTGAGAATTTTTCTTCAAATTTTACAAAAATTTGAAATTTCTTTTCTTCGAAACCAAAAATAAATTTGTTTCTAATCGCCATTTGATTTTCTTTATAGCCAAAATAGTCAAATTAAATGATTTTAAAGATAAGCAATCCAACTGTACCCTCCATAACTTATTAAGCATTTTGAAATTTTGAGAATTTTTAAAAATTTAAGATTATTTGGCTCAGATTAATCTTATCCCTATTTTGGTTCAATTTTCCCCTATATGTTTGGTCTAAATTTACACTAGTATGAAATTAACACAAACTTAAAAAAAAATCTTAACCCAATCTAATCTAATACTGTAAACTAAACTAAACTAAATTTTTTTATTAAGTTCATACAGGGGTAAAGATATACAGGGGTAAAGATACTGATAGATCGAAAATATAGGGGTAAATTCAACCAAAATAGGGATGAAATTAAACTTGATTCTTTAAAAAATCTCAAAATTTTGACAAAATTTCATTTTAAACAAAATTTGAGTTATTGTCATATGTTTCTTACAAGAATTCAAAGCCTAGATTTGTTTAAAAAAACCTTTAAAACGAAAAGCCGAAATTTTTGGTATCTTGAAGATATTTAAGGATGATCTAGAGGTCTGAAATTTGCAGTTTTAATTAGGTATTATAGATGACAGTATTAAGAACCTTTCAAGGATATGATACATTATAGAGAAATTTTTAAATTTTTTGGTAATTTTGCGAGCTAATCAAAATCTCATTGTGTCACGCAATTATCAATAATTAATTGAATTTACGATTCTTTCCTAAACCTGAAATTTCATAACTTTTTAAAGCTTTTATTAAAAATGGAAATGTGTATAATTTTATACTTGTTAATTATGATATGGTTAATTATTAATCTGTAGTTTTAATTACAATATTGTTTTTTATTCTATTTTTAAGGCAGCCACTCCAAATACGGAAGTTTGGTCTCAAGGTCTTGGTGGAAATAGTAAGATTTATTATAAGATTAATTAATCGGATTTAGATGCATAATTAATTAATTATTTTTTGAAAACAATTAGGCTTGCAAGATGGTGTGATGCCTGTTCAAGGATTCTTGGTTGAGGCAATGGTCACCTTTTTATTGGTTTGGGTTGTTTTCGGATGTTGTGATGCTCGACGTGACGATATCAAAGTAATTTTACACATAAAAAACCATCACAAAAGCCTGAATTTGAATTTAAAAATTGTCAACCTAAATCATAATCCAATCTTAACCTATCAATCACATGGATCATTTTGAAATAATTTGAAAAATTCAAATCTCTAATTTGTAAGAAAAAAGCACCTACTTTTCCAATCGATTTTGAATTCAGTTCTGAAAACCTCAATTATACAAAATAATGAACGTAAAATTGAGGTCAGAATTTGGTTTATCAGGATCAGAACTGAAGTAAAAATGTCTAATTGGTCAACAAATTGCAGATTTGTATAATGATTTCGGGCTAGTTGTGATTGTGATTATAATCGAAGCATTTTTAATGTTGATTTTGTGATTTTAAGGGCTCAGTACCACTTGCAATCGGTCTAACTGTCGGAATTTCTCATTTGGTCTCAATCGCTTATACCGGAGCAGGAATGAACCCGTAAGTTACAAACAGTAAAATTTATACCGTACTTTTTCTCTGAATAAATCTAAGCTAGTTTTTTACCTTATTCCCCAATACCTATCTGATGTATTTAGGCATTTCTGATCCAAATTATTTTAATTTTTTTAGAGCTCGAACACTTGGACCAGCCGTAGTTAACACTGACAATTTCTCAGCAGACACTTGGGTTTACTTTGTTGGACCATTTGTAGGCGGAGGTAAATTTTACATTTTTTTATAGTATAAAATATTCAAATAATTAATTTTTCATTTATAAAGCTGCTGCTGGACTCTTATACACACTTTTGTTCAAAGCCCAAGGGACAACGCCATCTGAAGATTTTTAAAAACAACAACTAATATCAAACTACTATACCTTAAGCAAAAGCACTTACCTTAATCTTAATACATAATGATTAATTTACCATAATTTTAAGTATTTACTATAAAAAATTGACTTTTTATTAATAATTTATATCTCTCTAATAATCCTGAAATCTTGCTCTCTTCTCTATAAATAATCTTAGAATCTAAATAACTATATACATTATTATAACTATCTATTTAGTAGATACTACGAGAGCTTCTCGATTATGGATGATTCTAGAATTTTTATACCCTTAAAATACAGATTATAAATTTGTTTTAAATACATAGATTGGTAGTAGAGCAAATAAGGAATTAAACAGGGTTAATCTATGTAAATGAATGCTAATATACCTACCTAAATAATACAGATTATGATTATAACCTAATTAAGATTTTTTTAATTGCACAAAAAGCCTATTTAATTACACTAAAAATTGTCATAAATTTTTAACCATAATACCTATACGTAAGTAATTGCTACAAATGTACAAATTCTATAATTCTATGATTTTGATTTTAATATAGGTAGGGTATACTGATGATAGTTTGTAAAAAAATTTGTTTTAATTTGGATCAAAAGACAATAGAGAAGAATGGTGAATCGAAATTTTTGAAAATATGTATCAAATTTTGAATATCTTACTTGAATAAAATTTTATTCTTTTATTATAAAAGCTATCAAATTATTGGAAATTTTGAATATCCTATGTATGCTAGGGTATAGAAAAAGGATTTTATAAATAGAAAATTCACAAATTTGTCCAAAATCTAGTTTTTCAGAAATTTTTCTGCAAGTTGTACAATACGAATTTAAGAAGATTAAAGAAAATTTTTGATAGAAAATACTGAATTTCTGTATACCTTTACATAATGAACTACAGATATGTAATTTTAAGTTTCAAGAGTACTAGTACTAGTTAAGGGTCCACTGGATTCTTTAAAATGTAGTTTTGCTCGCCCAATTTATAATGAACTGCTAAAGATCTGTCGATTAAGTATCCTACTAGTTAATGTAAGTTTATAACCAAGTATCAAGAACTCTAATAAAGTATCTAAAACTTTAAAAAATTTGTAAATTTTGGCCTTTTTAAAAAAATTTCGGCATTTTTGAACCAGATAATCATAAGATGTAGATGCAATTTTTGCACAGTTTTTGAGCATTTTTGAGCTTATATTAATCTAGATAGAAATTTCCAAATACATATTTGTTTAATTAGATTAATAAAAGACTTAAACTTAAAGAATAGAGTATTTTTGTTTAATGTAAGTTTAAGCAAAAATCATAGAATTTGTATCCTAAAGCCTAAAGTTTAAAATAAGATTTTTACGCCGTATTTTAATTCGAAATTTTAAAAGAACTCTTAGATTTTATGGGAGATATAGGTATAAGTAGCTTTTTAACTAGGTATTTTCCATATTATTATTATCAGATGAACGAAAACTAGAATTTTATATTGAAAATTAAGATAAGAATACCATGCTTAAGGTCATATATTTTAGATCAATTTACTGACCAATAATTTGTATGTATTTTTGTTTTCAAAATGAGCACAAATTCTGAGCATTATACAGATTATAATAGGCGTTTTTACAAAAATTCAGAAAAATTCACCCAATTTATAGTCAACTCCTAAAGAGCTGTAGATTAAGTCCTAGTTAATTTAAGTTTTGTAAGAAAACCTATCAAGCACCACGAGTTTTAAAACGACTTAAGATTAAACTGTCCCCCTTTTTGGCTCTTTTTGACCTCCAAATCGTGGTTAAGTTTGGTTAGTTTAGGTTGGTTTAGGTTAGGTTAGGTTAGGCTAGGTAAGGTTAGATTAGGT
>JAQIXA010004015.1:0-12385 GCA_034699045.1 Nanhermannia cf. coronata Gr-Ori-00579 | reverse complement strand
CTAAACTATATTTATATAAATTATCTTGTATTCTGAGGGTGCGGGCTTCCGTGAGGGTAAAACCGATTTATTTATATTAAGAGATAAAAATCTTAAGGTATAAAATTAACTTTAAATACATAGGTACCTACTTACTAATAATTTACTTTACTAAACCTATAGGTAAGCATATATTATTAAAATTATCTCATAATATTAATATTCAAATTATATAAATTTAAAAGATGAGGAATATGTGAAGATTTACATTACCCACCTATTATTATTAACTATGTATTACTTGTTGCTATTTTGTTTGTGAACATCGACTTTTCTTTAGGAAATTACGTTCTTTTTAGCACAATTAGAATTTAATTTTTAAAAAACACCCACTTTTAACATAAACAAACTTGCCTTTTGAAAGTTAATCATCATCATTATTACTATCATTATTTCTCTACATAATTCTATCATTATCAACCATCGAATGTTGAGTATTAAATAAGTACAACTCAAAACTCTTACTAGGAAATAAGAAAAACATTATATGACTAGGTATATGTAAATGCTAAATACACTTCTTTTATTAACTTATCGTTAGAGAGACAATTTACAGGCCCGTCAGATCATTTCATATGATATCATGAAATAAACATTAATACTATACTACCTATTTTATGCTATTATTTATACTAATTTTATTTACAATATCTTCTCTCGAAATACCTAGATGTTATATCAAAGTAATCAAAATCAAACTAAACTACCTACTAGTAAGCATTTTGTAAAAAAAATCTTGCAATTTTTATAAAAAATTTAACTCCTGGTTCTGATTTACAATATAGGAGTATAAAGGAGTTAATCGAATCGCAAAATGAAATATTAAATTATTAACACTATAAAACTTAAAATAGACAGTTAAAAATAATGTTAAGTTAGTACATAGTAGGCAAAAAAAAATAAGGTGCTAATATTAGTATAATATAATATTCATATGCTTAAGTAGAAAAGTTATTTATTTATTTAAATGTATTAGGTATTTACAAAAAATCACGAATATTTGCGGTCTAAATCAAAAAGGTGAGTCAACAAAAAAATGCTTTAGCGTAACCAAATTAGATTTAATGCATTATAAATAACTGCATAGGTATATGTTGAACGAGTTCGATCCAAACAAGTAAAAGAGAAGTATTCGCAAGGACATCAAAAAAACTAAAGTTAAAAGTAACTAGCCCATAATAAAGCCAATGTACATACTTTTCCTTAAGATTTAGGGTTAGTATTCTACTATTACTAGTACATAATGTAATATTTGATTTTGATTACACCTTTCTTTTCTAAATAGACAAACTAGTTAAAATGTAGTAGTAATGTAATCCATTCTCCTTCATTCTCTTTTTTCATTATAAATTCTAGACTTCTGTAATGAGTTCTAAATCTAAACAAAAAACAACTTTAGCCATACATTTATTTGACCAGAATTGACCAAGCGAATGATTAAGACTAGATAAAGAAAAAAAAGACCTACATATGCTTAATAACTTTAAATCTGTAATTTTATCAATAGAAAATTCAAAACCAAAATTAAAATTATTATTTTAGTCAAAAAAGATTGCACGATTAGACAAAAAAATTTGAAACAAACTATGCATGCATATGCAATATTCTTTCAGAAATCATAAGAACGATTAAGCATAATTATTTATATCTTATCTTTAGTAGTCAATCTTATTTTATTGAATCCTCATATAAGAACCTACTACATACTATATACATATAGTATCTACTAGTAATTCTATCTTCTTGAAATGCCCAAAATAAACATTTTTTGGGACTTGTTTTGGGAGAGTATACAGTAATCCTGTAGTAGCCTAGCCCTTTTTCTTTAAGGCATTTTCACTCCTTTATTTAAATAAAGGATGTTATTAAGAATTTAATCTCTTAACTCCAAGTAACAAACCAATCAATTAGGTAATTTCCCTTTCATTTCACTAGTCAATAGTCAATAGTAACATATATACATACTTTACATTCCACATTAGTTAAGCATCTGCTATTACGGAGTAGATGGTACTTAATTAGTACATTCAGTCTAGTTATGTGCCTACATATTATATAAAATTTAGAATGTAGGTAGGTACTAGGTACATAATGCATAAGTACTTACATAGAGAACCTGTACCTAGTGAGCAGAAATACAAAATCATTTCCAAATAATCTTTAATAAAACTCAAATCTCAGTAAACACTACGATAACGGCATTTTTTTTTTACTTTATCATGTCTGAATTCTGAAATATTGACAAAAAATCAAAAAATACCTAGCCATTAAAAAAATTGGAGTTCTTTCGAATTTCATTTCACATTCATATATAGCAATAGCAATCAACAGATCGGACCAAAGATGGGTGATAGGGAACAACCCTTTTAATTTATTCATTTTTTGGCTAGCTATATTATGGAAAATAATACAAATAATACCGCACAATCACAATATCTGTAATGGAAATGGAGGTAAAAGTATTTGCATTGATAATAAATTACAACTATCAATGCAAAAATTTGATCTAATAAAAAGTGAAACACATATATACAATCCTGTTATAGCATAAAGGTACGGATATTAAGCACAAAGGTATATAACATATAAGGTAATAATACTGTATAAAAAGTTGTGCCTTATTACTACTTCATACACCATTATTGTTACACCTTGCTACAATAAGTCGATAAATAATATGTACCTAAAATAACAATAACAAAAAAAGGTGTATGGATGGACTATTAGCTGTTACTAATATGAGGAACCAAGCTGCAAGCGGATTTCAATCGTACATACAATTTACAAAAAAGAGGAAGTGAAAAATAGATAAAGTAAAATTAAAATTAAATTTCATTTTTCGATATTCTACCATAAGGCGAACAGATACAAACACAGAACCTCTTTTGAAGAATAAATCATATACCAGTGCAGACCCAGAATCGTAAAATATGTACCTACACATAAATAGAGTTTTGACTTTTGAATACATATTTGTTACAATTACTAATTGCAAGTACCTATGCTTAACTTCAACCTCAAACATCAAAATTAGAATCAATTTTCATAATTTTTACACTCAACTCAACTCCACTCTAATAATGCTTCAAAACCTTAATTCTTTCCTTACAAAATCTCAAGAATAAATAGAAATAAAAAATACATACTAGGTATATACCATATAAGTCTTAAGTTATAGTCTCTAGTATTTCTGTATTTCTAGCATTATATCTAGTGCTATATATAAAATTTATTAGTTAGATATTAACTTTTTTTAATTCCAAAAGTTTTCATCTTAGGATTAGTCTGGTTACCTGTACTGTATGTATAACAATAATCGTTATAATTAACTTATAAGGTAGGTACCTAGGTAGTTAAAACTAAAATGTGTTACAATTCTCACTAGTTTATGCATTCTAGTCTTTAGTCTAGTTCAAGTACCTATTAGTAATTAGAAGAGCTAGTAATAAATATAATAATAGTATAATAGAATGAGTATATTATACTTCTATCCATATTTCTATCTCCAATTCAATTAATTTAATTTTTCAATCAAGATAAGAAAATAAGAAGAGATAAGAAAGTAAATTTTATATGATATGATATGTGAATTATAATTATAATTATTATCAATAGATATTCAAAAGTAGGTAGAGAGAAAATAAAATTTCAATATGTAGATATAAAGAAAAGTTAATACTTTACAAACAACTAAGAATAAACTTATGAATAAACTTATTTAGGTACAATGCTTATAGTACCTAAATCCGCCAACATACTTCTTTCAAATATTTTTAAAGATAACTATCAAATTAAATAATGAACCTAAAATGCATTGGGGTATGTAGTCAAGAAAATAAATTGCTTTTTGTTATGTTAGAAGTTATAATATCTGTAGTTGTAAGATAAGTGTAGATACAAAAAATATGAGCCAAATTTTTACAATCATCGTATTTATTCATATTTTATTATTATTTAGAAATATCTATTTTGTGTCAGTATAGTATAGCAGTAATCTATATCTTAATACAAGAAGACTGATTAGCTGAACATCACTGAATTCGCCTTGTTTGTGAAAAACTAATCAATGTCTCTAAAAAATAAGGTTGGCAATCATTATTATGTTCATCATCCAAGGTCACCCGGGAATTGACCTAGGTCAAATAATCTTAAACCGGTAATTTTTCCAGAAAATTAGGATCAGCTGTACTTTGGTATTTTCGTTTACAATTTTTTGACCAGACTCAAAGTGCTTAGGGAGAAGTGCGTGTATTAATCATCTAACCTTATTAGTATTATATAAATAAGTACCTACATATTATTATGTAGGTTCTAAAATGTACAATACATTTTAGCTCACCTTTAAATCAATATTCACAATTCTCTTATATACTACCTACCTACAGAATAAGACTTATAATAAGAGATTAATATCAAAGTTTTATATCAATCTAATCATAAAAGTATTTATATTAATGGTCTTCATTTATAATTTTCATAATCTAGTTGGTATATTAAATACTCTACTTATAAATTGATTTAATTAAGTCAATTTCAATCAATTTCAAAATATTTCACTATGTATAGTAGGTAGGTTTCTAAATATTTTAACATACGAAATACAAAAATAACTTTTTTATAACATGAATAACATGAATTATAACTTTTTAGAAATGTAAAATATACTATGTGCACAACACTTAACTTATCTTATCCTTATCATGAACTACTTCTACGTACTAGTACAATATAAACTTAAATATAGCTATGCATGCCTTTTATTAAGTCTCTACCTACTACCTATCTATTAAATACGAGTATAAATTGAAGAATCGCAAAATTAATTAGAAAGTATTGAGAATGATATAGATTAATATTACCTAATGAATAAAACAATAAAAAAATTCTTATTAAAAAGGACCATGTAAGCTGCAGAAAAACAAAAAAAAAAGTGATTTTAAATCAACTTCCCAAATTGTAAAGTACATTATAATGTAAAATGTAAGTAAATAAAAAAAAGTGATAGGGGTAAGACAAAAGAAAATGAAAATATTTTAAATCAAATTCAAACCACATTATTTCCTCAGTATTCTAATTTAAATGAATCATGAAGCTTAATAGTAGTAATAAGATAAATGCAACACTTATGCTATTAATAGCTAGGGTACTTTTAACTTTTAATCAAAAATGTAAATAAATAATAATTCAAAAACAATGAGAGATAGACAAAATTGAACTTTCACTACTCTTGTTATTAAACTTATTATTATACGATATTAATCTAACAACAGATATCGATACTAAATCAGCTTTTTCTTTCTTCACATATATATATGTACTCTACATAGAATCATTCTACTACTACCTCCTACCTATAACTATGCTATACTACATAACAGGTACAGGTACTTAAAATACCTATAGTACCTGGTATTACTTGTATACTCGCTTATTAAAAATCCTTTACACTACCTCTTTTATTAATCACACCACACTCTCTTTTAATAGCTTTCGCTTATTTAATATGCTATCTTGACTTTTTAAAGATTCAAATTATTACACTTACCTACCCAAGTTACAAATATTTTAAATAAAAAGAATATGCATTAAACTATTGAAAGAAATTGAATTTAAATAAGATGATTAAAAAAGTGTCGCATACTGAATATATTACTCAATTTTATGAAAATGTGTTGAAAGAAAATATCATTCATATAGAAAATACCTAACAAAATTCTAGTTTCAGTTTCTTAATCCAAACTCTACTCGTATTTTTGATAACATTTGTCGACGTCGTCGAGTCGTCGATAATGAATTGTCATATATTTTATTCGTGCATAAAAAATTGTGCAGCGCAGTAAAAAGTTAAAATGAAACTCTCACCGTTTACGAAGATTCGGTAGATTCGTGAGAGAATATCATTGAAGCCTAGCCTACCAAAAGTTACAAGCATGAATAAGAATAAGTTTGGAGTTTGGAAACATTCTTTTTCGCGAACTATTTTTGATCATTTTACTATTAAGCAGCATCAGCTTCAGAGTAGGCAGCTTGTTGTTTTTTCTCAGATAAAAAAAACATGACTTTTATAGAGAAAAACGATAGCAAAATCATAAAAGCCCGGAAATTCATATTTCGTCAAAATTCAAAATGTATAATGATTATGAAATAACTTTTTTGCCTGATTTTTGCCCTGAATTCTTAATAAATAATTTAAAACTTAGGTAGGGAACTTATATAAACATAACAAAACAAAACATTTTTTTAATTCTCAAAAAACTTTTTCCAAATTGGTATACCTACATATAATGAACATTCGACAGTATGCACATCAATGCATAAGAAAGCCTTTTCCCAATTGCAATATTCGAATCAATTGTGAGTTCTATAGGTACTTATACTTATACAGCTCCTTCCTTCAAATGCGAACATACATAGAACATACTACTTTACTTTATACTTAATTCATTTCATAATACTTATGTACTTAAGGATCACATTGAATCTGGAAACACTAAGTAGTCATGGTTTTGCTAAGCCTTAATAAGAAGGAAAGAAAAAGAGGGTCTAATTTTGTACATAAATAAACATAAAATTTATCGATTACTTTTAAATCTATATTGGTACAAAAAGTGTAATATCATAGAGATTCATAGAGATTCATCTATTAGTTTATCTTGATCAATAAATTCTTAATTTTAATCAACTATCAGGAATAACTACTATTCGTGACTAACATGATAATTTTAAATAACTTAATAAAACTATAAACAAGTAGCTGAGCTAATTAGGCATTAACAGATTCGTATACGAATGATGTGATGAGTAAATCAATAGATAGAGACTATACATTTTTATAAAGCTTTACAATTTCCAAAAAAATAGCACTAGCACGACATTTAGAGTCCGTTCTTAAAATCCTTATAAAATAAGTAGATACCTACCTATATAATAATATAAATGCAACCAAAAGCCACAAAATGTATTATTTTATGGACCTCTATAAGCATTAAGTTAATCATAAAATTAAATAACTTTAGGAAATAGCTAGAATATTACTTTATTTTACTATAAAGAATAGTAGGACGAAATGTCTTACGAAGAACTGTCGCAAAAAGCCATACCTTTTGTCACTGATGGTGAGCCGGTATTATAGATTATACATACATTATACTCTCAACATTTCATCTCAATAGCTAGCAATTCTGCATATGAGAACCTTTTTGCATTAATTAAAATATTATGTAAAGTGACCATGACTTTATATTATGTACAGGTATAGATACTTTATACTGATCTCTCATGAAAATGAAAATGAAAATGCAGATACAGTATGAGTAGGCGTATAGATTATTGGCTTTAATCGTATTTATTAACAAATATAAACCTAGTACATAGCTCATAGCATATTATATACCAGGGTAAAGTTTAGTTTTCATGATACTATTATTAAATTAACTCTTGCTCAAAAATATTCAACAATTTGTAGGTAAAGGAAATTTCAGTTACCTACTATGATTATGACTATATATACCTCTACATATTGGGTTATATGCTTAATAGATTCTGGATAATGGTAGAAGAATTATCAAATAGTTGTATACCTACATAATATAATGAATATTCGACAGTATGCACATCAATGCAATTGGTATATGAGATGAGAAGTAAAAGTAAATATTCAAAGCAGGCAGATCTCGGAAAAATTAAATTCAAAAAATTAAAAAAATTGCGGAATGTTTTTTATAGGTAGGTATGCATTTAAATTTTTTGCCCTAAATCAAACAGTTTGCCGAAAATGCAACTTATTTTAAATGTATAATGTAGGTACACTAGTGGCTTTGCTATACAGGGTGGGCCAGAAACAACCATCGAACTTTATATTTAAATTCAAAAAAAGTTCGATGGTTGTTTCTGGCATTATATCTAGTGCTATATATAAAATTTATTAGAGTTAGATATTAACTTTTTTTAATTCCAAAAGTTCCCACCCTGTACTTTGTTCCCACCCTGTACTTTGTTTAATTCCCACCCTGTACTTTGTATAATACATAATTGCAATGAAACTTTATGACAATATTTATCAACCAAATGTTAAAAATGATTTTTGCCAATTGAATTGAATGTTGAAAGTAAATAAGAAAATTATGCAATGAGCAGTATTTAAACTTGAATTTTGTTGAAAACGAAAAACACATAAAATGGTTTACGTTTACGTCAGTTGTATTGTATTTACTATTTACTACTGATAAAAGGCCTTTACTATTTACAACATGAATAAATGAACCCACTTAATCAGGCAACCATAAAGAAAGAAATAAGTGTGATGCACACTAATTAAAAATAATAAAATAGGTAATTTATAATTATCTCAAAAAATTAAGATTAATATAACTACCTACTACCTAATAATGTAATGTAATATAAATCTAATCTTATAACCTAATATAAAACTTTTAAAAGAGAATTAGGTAAAAAAAAAATTACATAGCCATATAAAATATAAACCCACCTACTCATACTCACGATCAGATGGTTTATCTAAAAATCAATGCACAAATTTTCCTTTTTTTTTTGAAGGATATGTACGATAATGTGATGTGTAAATCTACGATACCATTTGTTAAACAATATATAAGTACACATTTATATCCACATTTTAAATTTCTCATTTTTCTTAAAAAAAGTAGCAACCTGAATATAAAAAAGCATGGCCTTATGTAATTAGTACATCCTCATTATTATTAATCTCTTGAATTTATTCGGAAAATGTTTCCCTCTACGAATTAGGGTTGTTTTTTTACCGGAATTTAAGATAATGTAGTACTCTGTGAAAAGTTCTACCTTATAGCTACGCGTTTACCAATAGAAATAGAAATACAAAATTTTATCTTGATTAAGATTAAACTTAAAGAGACAACCACAAAAGAACAATGCCAATGAATAAGATTTAGCTAGCATGCTATATTTTAAACAGTATGCATAAAATTACTATAAGCATAAACATAAACTATTACTAAAAACTATAATTAATAGTAAATAAATGCAGCTTAACTACCTATTTAGTACACTTATATCATTTCATCAAGAAAAAAACTGTAGTTATAATAATTGAATATCCATACTCACTCACTAGGCACTAGGTAGGCACTATATTACAATTACATAACATACCTAAGTAAATGCATTAAGCCACATAACTAAATTCAGACAGACAGCCGACACATTTCCATACAAAATTTCTTTTACTACCTACTTTACTACCTTTACTATCTTTATTACTTTAAAGCAAAAGCAAGGTCATTCATAGCCTCAGAAATTACGGTAGTGGTGTATCTATCTATACTTGTACTCAAAAAATATCGTCCTACTACCTACTTTTTTTTAGCTTTAACAATCGACATTTAGAACTACTTAATACTTGTACTCTGTACTCCGTAGAAAGGAAGGAATTGATACTTTATAATCAAGATCAATCTTTCAATCTATCTTTTCATTTATTATAATTTTCAGGGGCAGTTCTATCATCATCATTGCAAATTGCAAATGGAAAAAGGTCATATTTTAGTTTAATATACCCCACGGACTATTTTTCAAACAAAAATATTTCAAATACATTACCATTCCTCCTTGCATTCACATCATTCATAATATATATGTAAATGTATATGTATAATATATACCCTACCTACTTTACAAAACTTAAGTATAATTCAGTCAGTTTTATATTTTTATAATAAAGGTAAATTTCCAAATAGAGATGCCTAGTTTAGAATTTAGAGTAAGCTTTTACATTTATTAGAATTTATATTCAGACTCATTATTATACTTCATGCAATACATGTTCTTTGTAAGTAAAATTTAATATTGGGGTACTTTTACACGATTGTGAAAAACTTTTAAATTTTATTTTAAAGGAATGAAATATTTAAATCGTTGAATAATATTTCCTCTCCTTTCCCTTTCCTTTTCATCATCATCATCATCATCATCATCATCATCATTCAATTTCCATTATTTATATAATGTAGATACTTGTAGTATGTATGAGTATGAGCGAGCTTTTGTCTAAAGTTAAATCAATCTAAATTTTATTCCAAGTTAGGTAATAAAAAATGTTCAAATTAAATGATTAAATGATTCCATCTAATTTTTCTTATTTTATATCTAAAAAATTTCTCACAAATTTCTTTAACACTTCTTAAAATCTCATAAATTTAATAAGCTTCTTCTACCTCTACGAATCAATGAATCATAATTATCTTTTGAAATCATAAAAAATTTGAATATTCGTTATATGTATCTAAATATCAGTGAGAATAATCAAATTTAATAGCACCCAATAGAATTTTAATAACTTTTTTTTCTTTATAATACTCTAATGGTAAGTTTATGTAGGTATTTATAGTTAGTTAGATAGGGGTAAAATTCTATTAATAAATGTAGCTTTCGATTGAATATAAGTAAGTACCTACTCGTATATGTAGCTTATAAAAAATGTAGATATTTGTTTGAATAATGGATTCTATTCTATATTATAAGAAAGAATTTAATTTTCATGAATTAACATGTTTATATTAGGTAGTAATAAAAAAGTAATAATATATTTATGATCAACATTAGTTTAGAAATGTTAGTGCAAAAACACATGTATTAGAAAAGATATTTATCAGAAAAAATAGATATAAGTTATCCTTTTAATTGATTTTAATCAACTTTATAATTCTCGCCAAATGTATATCTTTTATTTGAGTAGGTAAACAGTTTTCCGGTATAAAAAATTTAAAGGTTAAATTTTTATTAACCCTTTTGCCATTGCCTATTAGTAGTATAAATATAATACAAATGAATAAAAAAATAAAAATTTTAAACAATATTTGCCCAGATATGCAAATACAAAAAAGTAAATAGAGTAATAAGCTCCAACAATCAGTACCTACTTCAAGGTTTAAGGTGATAAAATAATAAACTAAGGTTGGTTTGGTAAGTTAGATTCGTAAACAAATTATTTGAATGAACGTAAAATGATAATGTAAGAGTGTGTAATGGTAATAGTAGTCGGTACCTATATTTTGTATAAATATATATATATGTATATATATGTATATAAATCAGTATATTTTGGATAGGTATATATATTTTGTTTTAGTTTTAGTTTAAGTAGATATTTGAGTATTATACCCGTACCTACAGCTACATAATATAAAATAATGTTGATAAAATAAGTCAGCAAATTAAAAACTAAGTTATAGTAATATAGGTGGTAAGGTATAAAGAAAAAACTACATTATTTTATATTAAAATAAATCAATGATGGCTTATGAAGAATTTAAACTTAGGCAAGTTAAAAACAAATCTATTTTCCAATTTTGTTACTTTATATTTTCTTTCTGCTCGACTCTTATCAAAGCCTAAACCGCATAAATCATTAAAATTTAATGTTGATTTCTATAAAATCTCAACGATAAATAGCAAGGAGTAAGTATGAAGTATGTGTGGAAAATCACCAACAAGAGTAAACATTATTTATAAAGAGATTAGCTTTCTACCGGTGCTGTTGATATATTAAAAAATACAAGATATAAAGGTCTTAAAAATACCACGTATAGTAATAACTTATATGCCTACATAGCTTAGGACGCGCTGCGCTGCGGGTAGTAGTTTTCTAGTTCTAGGTTTCTTTATTAGCTATTAAGATAATATAATGATTGTTATTATTATGATTACTTTGCTTTGTGGCTTACAAAGATAAGTCAAGATCTGCATGGTTATAAATAATAATAGATAGGTAGACAATCTTTTATGCTTAGCTTTGTAAGAATGTTTCCAACATTTGCCTTTAAAATTTTCTACTATGCCAATTTTAATAACAAAATACATCCTATCAGTAGGTATATACCTCTATAAATAATATCTGAACATTTCTAATTCAACCAAATTCCAAACGCTACATCTACTACTATTTTAATAATATCTGTCTATTAGGTATATTGTATATTATATTATTATTTTTTATTGCCTATAATATGCATAAATCGTCCTAATATAAAATAAATTTTAAAAATCTATCTATTACTAAGCAGTTGATTGCTAAGTACCTAGTTGATGCAACGGAACTAAAAAATATCCCGAGATAGATTTAACGCTAGACAAGACTATCTTTCAATTCTTCTTGCAACTGGGGCTAGAATATAATTAGAAAAAAACCAAATCACATTTTATCGACAACTGCAACTGCAACAGAAGATTAGATGCATAAGTTACAAGACAAGGAATATAGAATATACTCAATCATGATCAAAGCCCGGAAAAAAAATCTCTAAAAACCTCTAAAAAAATCCCTTAAAATGTCTCTAAAAAAGCCAAAAAA
>JAQIXA010004014.1:0-12391 GCA_034699045.1 Nanhermannia cf. coronata Gr-Ori-00579 | reverse complement strand
CAACTTCTTCTTCTTCTAATAGTGGTAGTAGTATTAATAATAATACTCATCAACGTCAACCTAGTCCTAGTTCTATATAAGTAATAATTCTACTAGCAGTACTAATTCTCCATCGAGTAACAAAAGTCATTCCAATAATAGTAATGGAAGATCAACTGTTCAACAGGCTACAAATTATATTTCTACTTCGCAACAAAATGGGGGAAGTTACAACAATAATGGTAATATGTATTTAAATAGTTTCTACAGACATGGATACAACAACAAGCTATGATATCTATAATAATAATGGCGGAAGAAGACAAAATCACAAAAATAATAATACCAACGGCAACAATAATACTCAATTTCATTATCATCTTGACTATTTTAATCAACCGCCTCCTACAAGTCCAAGTAAATTCCAGCAATTTCAACAAGTACCACCACAATTACTCAACATTCTTCAAAGAACAAATGCAAAGGATTATTCAAAATGTAGTTCAAATTCTGTAAATTCGAATGATTCAAATGAAAGTATAATGTCAGTCACACCTGAGAAAAATTGTACGGCAACACCTTGTGATATGATATTGATATGACCAAATTTCAAAAAATCATTTTGGAGGACTGGAATGACCTAGAGTCGATCTGTTTGCTGCATATAAATGCCAAAATGACAAACTAGCCTATCTGTACTAGTAAATACATACAATTTTATATTTTTTCATTCATTTTACATTTTGAACTTTAATGATCAAAATATTAGTAGAGTAGGTTAGGTATCTACATAATTATTATAGGCTAATAATTTTTATGAGAGTAAACCCTATATACAAAACAAATTATTTTTAATAGACAAATACCTAATTGCCAAAATGAGAATCTAGACTCTCTGTTACTAGTACATATACATACCTACAATTTTGCATTTTATCATTTATTTTACAAGTTTCATTTTATGATCAAAATATTAGTAGGTACCCTATTTAATTATAATTCTGCGAGCGAAGCGAGCACATACTATTCAACTTTGTTTGCACTTTGTCTGTCTTTGTATGTCCGCGGCATACCTCGAAAACTACTGGACCGATCTTGACCAAATTTGGCATGAAGAACCCTTATAGGGTCTTGTTGTGCATTCTTGAAAAAAATTTCAGATTGCCCCACCCCATGGGGTCATGGGGGCCTTTATGGTTTCCCCATGTTAAAAATCAAAAATGAGATTTAAGTGGTTCTAGAGGTAGTCGATGACGGAGATTCCGAATTTAACATCCATTTAAGCAGAAAATTGACCTTTGGGTGACTAAGAAATTTTCAACGCTTTGCTCGCACAATTGAAACGCCTAATGCAATAAGGGGCCTAGAAAAATTTTTTTTTGTCAGAGTCCACTATTAGTTACAAATATTTTATTTTAATTTTAAATATTTATACAGGGTGTTTAAAAATTTTATGTAAATAAAATAAAATTATTAAAATTATTAAAAGTACCAAATTTTGTATAGAGGGATAGTTTGACATGGAGAACAATAATTTTGATAGGAATCAATTTTTGTGACATTCGGTTACCCCCAAAGGAGAAGTCATAGTGGCCAAAGTTGACGTTTTTGACAATATCTCGAAAACGGTCAACTTGTTGGCCGTACACCTAAATGGGGACCCTAGGCCAAATTAAATCTGGCCAATAAAATTTTTTATCGATTTTTGATTTTTTGTTAGTTTTGACTTTTGTTTTTGCCAAATTTTTGCTTAGTTTCCTTACTTTTGACAACTAATCATTCTGGCTGGCCTAGTGGAAATGCACTATTATGTAATTGTATATTTACATGGTGTAGCTTAAATTTATCGATTCTTAAATGTAAATTATATGAAGCAGCAAATTAATTGCTTTTATGAGAATTTTATTTTTCAATTTTAAAAGAATCCTTTATGAATTGACAATATTTTGTTAAATTTTGATTCATTTTGCCAGAATTTGAACTATATCAGTAAAGTAACTACTATGTATCTATTAACTATGTTATATACTGTACTAAATTTTAAAAAATTTACTCAATTTTCAAGCGATTTAAGTTAATTGTACCTACTTACTAACCTTTATTTTTGACAGACAAAATTTCAGTTAGGCACTTGTGCCCCTTTTATCTCAATTGACTATGCAAATAAAGACGAGCTAAAATTTTAAATGTCAAAGGGTCAAAAATTGTATCTCAATTCTATCTCTCAATATAAATTTTTGCATTTATCTCAAGCTACTGCTAAATCTACGAAATCTTACAAAAAATCGAAAAATTTCAGTTATTTTTGAATGAAATGACTTTATACCTATTAACTATAAAAATGGGTACACTGTATACTACATAGCTTATCCTCATAAAAGTAATTTTAAAAACTGAATGTATTCTATAAGGTTAGATTCACGATCTGTACAAGTAGGTAATTAAAAGTTCCTTAAAATTCTCAAAAAATGACAAAAATTATCTGTACTTCAAAATATGGGATTTATGCTCAAAAATATCCAGCTATGTACCTACTCGTATTTCTAATAATGATTTTTACTGAAAGAAAATTGATACCTATTTTAAAAAATGATCTCTAATAAGCATTTTAAAATCCAAGATTTTGAAAATTACCCTAATTATGAAGAGTACTTATGAATATTATTTTTTTTATCAGTTTTTGATTTTTGATCATTTTGCCCTTTGACCAAATTTTAAATCTCAATGAAAAGTGTATAGGTTAAAGCATTATTTAAAATTCATTGATAAATAAGTATGATTTCAACTTTAACTATAGGTAGGGTACTGTAGTACTGTACGACGTACCCTACTGATACTCATAGTCAAATCTTTACATCATAAATTAAATTTTCAAATACTTTATTACCTTTATTTTATGCAATATCTTCATATGTACAAAGTACAAGTTAATAAGCTCAAAAAACGAGTCACCTTTTTTTTACCTTTTTTATACAATTTTTTTTTCTTTTCGTTTACAAATATGGATATAAAAAATTGAATTTTTTGTTAATAAGAACATGTATAGATACTCTGTATCTCTCGTATTGTACAATTTTTGACCTTATGACATTTAAAATTTTAGCTCGCTTCATTTGCATAGTCAAAGGAGGTAAAAAGGGCTATAGTGATCTGAAATTTTGTCTGTCAAAAAGAAATTTATTAAGTAGGTACAATTAACACTTGAAAATTGAGTAAACTTTGCAAAATTTTGAAAATATAGTAGAACTTACGAGTAGATAGTAGATACATTATAGTATTCTGCAGTTACTGATAGTAGTACAAATTTTGTCAAAAATGAATCAAAATTTAACAAAATTTTGTCAATTCATAAAGGATTCTTTGAAATTGGACAAATGCTCATTAAAACTCACCCAATAACTTTTGAAAAATTTACCGAAATTTTGACACGATTAAAATTAAGATACACTTAAAGTTCAAAAATATTTCAAATTTCGCAAAAAAAATTTCAAAAATTACTTACATTTCTTTAATACTCCTAACATAGCTATTGTATCTTTAATAAAAAATTTCAAAATTTTATAATATAAGTCAGTATTTACTAAATTTGCCAAAAAATTTCAATATTTTTGGAGACTTTTCGAGCTTAATGCACGATGGTCTAGACCATTTTTATTCTTGTACAGATATTTTAGTTAGAAAAGCAACTTTTTTTACACAAATCCATGTGCCTCATCAAAATCTCAAAACTTTATAGATACTTGTACATATATAGAGAAAGAGCAATTTATTCTACCTCGATGTCAAGTATCTATCTGTATCTGTATAGTAGATAGGTAGGTATTGCACAAAAAGCCATTAATGTATGGATTTACAACATTGAAATTGAAATCTCATAAGCCAGTATAAATTATCAAATAAATGCTTAATCTCTTAAGCTCTTTTAATCTCTCTCCTAAAAGATACTTGATATCAGCAGGTATATAGATATCTACAAGTAGATACTTAATTGTGCAGTTAAGCAGCTGACAATTAAAATTTTTTTTAAAGAAAATAAAAATCAAGAAAAATTCGAAATCAAACTACTCGTGTGGTATAATTTAATTCAATTTCCTAGCTCGTGTTCGAACCCAAAAAAGTTAAAAGTTTACTCAAAAAAATCGAACCCTTCACCAATTCAGATAACCTCTATTCTATACTCTATAATAGTATAGGTATATTTGTTTTATTTTGCTTATTTATGCTAATTTATGGATAATTTGTAAACATAAATGTGGATGATTTTACTACTACTACATATAGATAGATAGATAGTAGTGTTGATTACACAATCACCAAATCACAATGACCTTCGGTATCTTGTACCTAAATTAAATTAAATTAGATGACTTAATTTATAATGAAATAAAGTACCTTATACCTACAGGTTCTGTAAGTTTTCAAGTTCTCTAGCAATATTTGCTAATCGATTTGTCAAATTTTTATCAAAGGATCAAATTTTAAGATTTTCAAGTATTCGAGTACCCTATCTATATTTTGGGCAATTTGTATTAAAATTTGGTCAAATTTTCAAGAAATACTTTTCAAAATTTGATCAAATTTTGTTGAAATCCAATTTTTCAACCTATATGTTATATAGATTACGATATAGGTAATGTACGATATAGTATACGATATAGTATATATATATAGTACGATTACGATATAGTATACAGCCTTACAGCTGTATACTATTAGAAAAGTAGTAGGTAGGTACTTGAGACTTGAGATTGAGATATACCTTAAGTATACCTTAGTAGTTTACAAATTGATATTTTAAATTTTTATTTAATTTTGAAAATTTGACCTACTACTTGTACCTAAATCAAATACCTGATTTACTAAAACCTGATTTACAAAACTTTCCAAAATTTTCAAATACTTTTTAGCATTTGGCCATATTTTGATACGAAATTGAACATTAATATTTTGCACATTTTTAGTCAAAATTTAGGCAATTTTGATGCTTTTATGATTGATTTCGAATTTTAAAAATATGTAAATAATGTGATTAATCCTTTTAAAATGGATCCTTTGCCTATTTTATTTAAGCTTCTTTTCAAAGCCAAATTCACTTGACCTCTAATTTAAGACCATCTAATTAGGACCTAAAGTCTAATTATGATTGATTTTAAGAATATGATCTTCAAAATGAAATATTCATGAAATAAGAATAGCCAAAAGACTCCTTTTTTAATAGCAGGTTATATTTTTTGTAAGATTGAGTTGCTAAAAAATAAAATTTTATTCATTTTATAAAAATAAATTGTGACAAATATAAGCTCTTTTTTTCTATTCTTCTAATTCTAACGATAAATGGCATAAACCATCATTCTATATTCATTTCTATATAGAGGGCTATGAGACACAGTATCAAAAATATACATGTTTTTTTATAAAAAAATATAAAAATATAAAATCACTTTACAAGGTTTAACGATACGATATACGAAGAAATTTCATTCTAGCTCTAGTTTCTAGTTCTAGTGACAAGTTGACAAGTACGAGTAAGGTATAGGTAAATAGTAGGTAGATAAGTTTAGGAAAAAACAATAAAAAAAGTCAAGAAAAAATGGTAAGTTTTGAGTTTGAAAATGTGACTAAATAGGGAAGGTAAATATAGTAGTAGTAGTAGGTAAGACTTGAGGAAAGGAACTTTATAAGTCTTAAGATTTTTGTAAATTAAAAGAGGTTTAAAAAGTGTCTTTTTTTGAAAGAAAAGGTAAGAAATAAGGTAAAGAAATAAAGTAAATAAATTGAAATATGAGAAAAGGATAGGTAAAGTCCTTTATACAAGTAGTAGTAGTAAAGATAGGACTTGAAAGGGATAGAAAAGTGAGGTTTAAAGACATAAAATTGAGGAAAAAATCCCTGAAAGTAATTTGCAAATTTATTTTGAGTATCCAGCTGGAGTAGCTGAAGATGAGGATTCTGTTGTGGGTGGTCCGTACTCGTTGTTGGGCTCTAAAATTGACAAAAATTTGGTAATTAATTGAAAATTTTGATGATAAAATTGTAATTTTGAACCTTTGTCGGCTCCTTCTGGGTTCTTGTATCTGATGAAATAGACCTCGGGTTTGCTGGCTGCAAATTAATAATTAAATGATTAAAACACCTGTAATTTTGAGAGTTTTTTTAAGTTTTTTTACGTTTTGTGCTGGCATAGGTTGGTAAAGTGATTTCTTGGGTTGGCTCGGCTGATTTGAGGAGTACGTAGACCAAAGTCTTTTGTTCTGGAAGGATTGGTAAATCTGGAACCTCTGGATATTCATAAGGAGCTGGAGTTGGGGCTTTGATGAAGAGGATTTTGTAATGTTTTTCTGGTTTTTGTGGGATTTTGGCTGCTTTGAATGGCTAAAAAGTAGAAAAAATTTGGTAAATTATGGAAAAAGCTGGTTTATAACAAAGGCTTACTTTTTGGGTGATAGGCTCTTGTGGTGCTTCATGAACGAACTGAAAATAATACGAAATTCATGATTTAAAGATTTAGGATACTCGTAATTTTGAAATTTTTGGTAATTTTGAAACTTACGACGTGTCTGTGAACTTTTTGTGGTTCTTCAGGAGCTCCATAAGCATTACCTAACAATTAAGTTGAGAATTTAAGTGTGAAATATGCTCTTGAAAAGACTTAAAAAGGATCTTTTTTACCTGGATATCCACTGTTTCCTGAACCTGAACCAGATCCTGAATTTGTACCAGATGATCCAGTAGATGGTGCATTGTATTCAGGTTGTGGTGCTGAATATGATGCTGATGAGAATTGAGCAGTATCACGAGCAGCTACAGGTTGAGCATATGAAGATTGAGGAGCATTTTGTAATTGGGATCTGAGTGAGGAAAGTAATTGGGCTACGTCGAGGTTTCCAATATTAGCTGCTTCATATCCTGCAGCTGGTCCTGAAAAATTTCACAATCTTGATCAAATTTTTTTTATAAAATTGAAAAAGTTCTACCTGAAGGTGCTGCATATTGACTGGATTGTTGTGGTGCACTTGAAACAAGCACCCCGAAAGATGCTAGGACCTATACAAGAATCAAGAAAATAGTCAGAAAATTTTCTTAAATATTGGTTGTACATATATGAAGATTGATAGTCAGAAGTTTTCAATATTGATAAAACAATGTATAGAACAAAGAGGCTTATAAGTCGAAATATTTGAAATTTAGCGCACTTTTTCTAGAAAATTTAAAGGTTATTTTCATAGTCAAAATATTCAAATATTTTGTCGAAAAGGATCTAAAAAAAACTTTAGCAAAATATTTTTGCTAAAAAATTAGCTTGATTTAGTAACTTCAAGTTATTATAACCGATATTTCGTTGGTAAAATGTCTTTTTGACTATTTAGTCCAATTATTTGCAGAAAGAAATTCGGTCCATTAAGTTATTATAACAATGTAGGAGAGGACGAGGACAGATACTTATGTAATTGATGTTTTTGAAAAAAAACCCAGAGAATTTTGATTGTCGAAATGTAATATTGTACACTTTATTGTTGTTATGTAATATAAGTAGGTACTTACCAATAAAAGCTTCATAATAAAAATTGTATTTCTCAAAATTTTATTTTAGATAATAAGGTAAACAAACGAAAACTACCAAGTGAAGTTCTAAAGTTGAACTGATGTCATCTGAAAGGCTCGAGCCCGCTTTTAAAGCCCAAAAGAATTGGCCAAAGTTGCCAAGAAAAGCTGGAATTTAGACACATTTTTTGCAAATATATTTATTTATGTGTAGATTATGATGGCACACAAAAAAACATTTTAGTTGTACAACAAACACATGTACATATACAGATACATAAGTATCACACAAGTACAATTGTAATTGGGGGATGGATAAATGTATATCTGTATATCAGTTGAAGATGAGCACCAAAAATGTGTCTTTGTCTATAGGTCATATAGGTCCTATATTATATAACATTATGCATAGGTATTTGCAATAGTTTGTTTATGGGTGAAGGGACTTTTTTGGCCTATGTCATAGTCCATAGTCATTGTGATTATATAATACTTTTTAGTATTTTTTTTTGTACTTTTTTATATAAGGTATGATCTGCATTCAATTGCCAGGGTGGCCATGATACTACATACAAGTACATAAGATCATCGAATAAGGTAAAGTCCATCAACAAATGCATATTGTCATCATAATATGGTAATTTTTGACCAATACTTATACCATGGGAATTCATGGGGATACCTGTTATACTAGTAGTAGAACATCTGGTGATATACAGTTTAATAAATGTCTTGAATTATTTTAGATTTAATGTCATCTATTACTTCCCTATGATGACTTGCATTAGGAAATATCTAACCTATACATTTACACAGTTGTATCTACATATTGGCACTTGAAATTTTTAATTTTTAATAGTTGGATTGGCTTCTGCGTAAAAAAACGATACTCCTAATAAAATAATGGAAATATTTCTATCTACTTCAAGGTGCAAAATGTCAAATAGCAAAATTGCACAAATTTTAAAAATAGTAGTATAATAGTAGATTGTGTACCGAACCGACTGGTCCAAAATACCGACTGATTCAAAATACAACTAGAATTAACCCATATAAATGGGTATTATTTCACACTTTTCTTAATATTTTGCAGCTTTTGACATATAAAACCTAGAACCCGCAAGATTTTCTAATACTTGATGATATTTTGCGATTTCTAGATTATGTTTTCTATGTTCAAAGCTGAAAAATATTAATAAAAGTGTTAAATAGAATCCAGAACAGAATTTATATTCTGAGCTAATTCAAGTAATATTTATAATTTGAACTGGTATTTATTATACCAGTCGGTTTTTGGATAAATCCGTACTTTACCGGAGTATTGTTATTGTGCCCAAAAGCAGCAATAATAAGAATGACTTTGATGATTTTATTAGGTATACAATACATATCAAGAATATAGATTACGAATGATCTTAATTTGTAAAATTGAAAAATTTTATGAAACTTTTCGTTAATCCGGTTTTAAATTTGATATTTTGAATTGGCTAATTTTGACAGCTATATTTTTAATAGAAAATCTAAAATTTATAGAATATTTGTATCTGCATAATCACTTGTTTGATTTTATATCTTTATGTCTAGAGGTATACCATACATTAGGTATACTTAGGTAATTGTATACTTATTGCTTATATCCCGTACATATGTAGGTAGTGTATTATATCATATCATATTATACATATAACATAAGTAATACAATTAGGTGTTGGACTTTTAACAATTTTTTACAATTTTGGCCCAATATATTTTAGGTACTTACATATAAAGTATCAGTAGGAGTAGGTATTATGCAATTTTTAAATCATACTTTTTTAACCACAAAATTCTTTGGGGTTGACTGACTATTTACCATGATGTTATTTATGAACAATTAAAATTCCTTTTTGTTTCAAATTACAACTGCCTCCTCAAGAGTCTAGAGAGAATTTTATGATTAATTAAATGATATGATATATGATCTTTTGTCAAGATAAAGTCATATTTGATTCTCTTTAAAAAATGTATAAAATGATAAAAGTCAACCCTCAGGTATTTAAAATACCTTTTGTGGGATAATTTGATAGATATAAAGTACCATTTTTGACTTTTTTCGAATCCTTAAAAATAATGAAACAATGTACCTACCTAGACAGAAATTTTTATTATTGATCTGTAGATCTTACAGGTGATAAGTTGGATAAATTCCTTTACATTTTGGCCAACATAAATATCGTTAAATATTGCTCAAAAATTGGCCAAAAAGACTCATAGGACAACCTACCTTTGAAATTTAAAAACAAATCCTTGGCCTGATACTTCTTGATCTCTTCTTGGCGACAAAATTGGCGACAAAAAAGTGAAATTTTTTTAAAAGATCATTCGAAATTAAAAGAACTTTGTGTACTAAAAATCATTATTTATGATTAGGCATATATTTTACCTGATTAAAAAGATCTTAAAGGATCTTACGACATTTTAAATACACCTACTACTTAAGTACCTAATCTTATTTTGGTTGTCCTATTATCTAAGAGTACCCTACTTGTATAATATCACAGATTTGAATCTACAAAAAATCTTAAAAACTACAAAATCTTTGGACAAAATTGTCAAATTTTTCAAAATCGAGCAATAAAATTTCCTCTAATAATTGTATATTTTAGTCTTAAATATAAGGGCCTAAAGGCCTGAAATAAGGCCTGAAATATAAAAAAATGAGGCATTTTAGTTTTACAGTTTGTAGAATACTATCTTATGATTATGATCCATTTTATACTGCCATGTCACATTTTCCTAACTTTCTGTAACAACCATAGTCCAAAAATGTGCTTATAAATCTCATTTCTCTGAAATTTTTCAAAAATATTAATTTTTTACGGATATAAGTATAAGTATTTGGATAAAATGATCCAGGTTTTCTACATTTGAGGTTAAGTTAGGTAATACTTGACTAGGGTACAGATATTTGGGGATTTTTGTTTTAAAATTGAAAGTTTTTTTGCTCATTTGTAGTAGTATAGTGCGAGCTAATATGACCTTTAAATACCTTAAAGACTTGGCAATTATATAGTTACCACTTTACTATACTATAGATTATAAAAGCATCTTCTTTGAGGCAAATATTTTAGTTTTTTTTAAGTAAATATTTTAATAACCCAACCCATCATAAATCATTGTATAAATTTTGACACATATTTTGTATTTACTTAGCTTACTATTACTAACTATAAGTATCTCAAGTAGTAGTAGTACCTAAATGACATATGAAAAATTGTCTTGTCTTGTTCAGCCAATGTCCTACAGCTCGTACGAAATCTTTTATTTCACACTTCTGCAATTTTAAGAATAATTTTTTTTCAACACATTACTACAGTATATTAGGTACTCTTACTATTAGTGATAGAAAATATAGTCAAAAAAAATTATATTATTTGATCAGGTTTCACCCCATTTTGTAGTTCACTTAAATTCACTTAAAATTAACCATTCAACCTGCAGCTTATCTCATCAACAAGTATCTCTATATGTAGTATACCTACATATGTATGTGTGCATTGTGAGGATTGCATCAACTTTTTCTCTCGACTCGACTCGAATGACACAATTATACTCTTTAGAGATGACTTTTACTAGTAAGTAATGTAAATATACGAGTCAAAGGACAATATGACAGGGCTAGTGACATTAAAATTTTGCACAATAAACTCATAATATTATTCTCATATACTTACATGCATAAGAGTATCTACATATGATCACTAAACTCATAGTAAAATGATAAAATTGTCACAAAAAATTTAGACAAAAATTTGAAATTCATAAAAAATAAGTTTTTTCAGCCAAGTTTTAAATTTCAAAATTATACAAAATTGAAAAATTATAAAAAAAATCAAAACAAGGTTCAAAATTTTGGGGATTATAGGCAGTACCAATATATGTAGCCTTATTATTATAGCTCAAGGACAAGAAATACGAATTTTGGTCAAAATTTTGCAAATTTAAATAACTAGAGATCTGAATCTTTTGAATTTTCTGTAAGTTTAAAAAATGAAATGTCACTAATTCTATAACATTCATAATCGTACTTAAATGCTCAATATCAGTGCTACAAAGCCATAAAAAATCTATTATTTAAGCATTTCAGCTTTGAAATAACCAATTTCGACATCAATATGACATAGAAATTACTTAAAAAGAGGTCAAAATTGGGCATTTTTGCAACAAAAATGGACAGGTTTCTTTTTTGAGAAAATTTGATTAAAAGCCAAATGAATTCGAAATTTTCGAAAAAACTCAAAATATTTTCATACCTTAGTTAGAAATCAATGGAATTCAGTCTTTAAAAACTAATCGTAAATTATTTGACCATTTGATCATTGGCATTTTCGACTTTGACTGTGAGCAACCTGGTCATTTAATTCATTTCTATTTTTCATTTTTATTGAATTGGTCAAAGCCTCAATTGATATTGAAATATCACAATAGTCTCGAATTCGAATGGTTTTCTAGTATATTTATATTCTACTACTCTGTACTTGTACTCGTACTACTGGCTACTACCAATTATAAAGTTAAAAATTGAAATTACGTCAATTTTTTTAATGACATGTAAATGCTCTTCACCTACATATACTTACCAAAGTACGAGTACTACTACAGAGTAGATACTAGTAGTACTAGTAGGTATACTCGTATTATGTCTAAAATAATATTTAGTGGAAAAAAGTAAATTTATTGAATTTGTTTTTTATGAATTTTAGGCATACAATACATATCAGTAGGTACCCTACTATCTGATGTATTTTAACTACATGTGTTTTTCTTAAATAAATATGTATTAGCCTAGTAGTACAAGAGATCGTACTACTACATAGTACAATAAGTACTA
>JAQIXA010004013.1:0-12393 GCA_034699045.1 Nanhermannia cf. coronata Gr-Ori-00579 | reverse complement strand
AAAATAAGACTTATATGTAAATTCTATGTTTGTTCAACCTTATCGAATGACATGTATTATCAAGGAAATAGGGCTTCTGTTTTTTATATATTAAAGGTAAAAATCAAAAAGCAAAATTGAGCTCGAATATCATGAAAATTTGTTTATTAGAAATTAGAAACTCAGTAATTTCAAATACAAAATTTTTTCAAGTATTGACCTAATTTTGCTATATTTTGCACAATTTTGACTAACTAAATTTGAGTAATTTTTGAAAATTCTAACAAATTTTTCAAATTTTTGACGGAATAGGTCAATTTTTATCTACTTAAACTTGTCAATATTTTTAAAATGTTAAAATATGGTTTGGATACATTTAGTTAAATAACATAAACATACTTATAATTAGAAATTAACCTATAAGAAATTGGGTACTTTTGTGTACTTAATATGGTCCCAAATTCGATGTGGATCGGTTAATTGTTTCTCCCGGAAACGGGTTAACAGACATAAAAAACAAACTGAAAACACAAACGCACTTTTTATTTATTTTAAATGGGTTCCGGTTAATAAATACATATTAATTAAAGGAAAAACTTTATACCTTACAATTTCAAAATAATCTCTATTTAATTTTGATTTACAGATAAAAGTTACTGAAGAAGGATACCAAATTTTCGAAAGAGATTTGGATGGATTTGAAAACTTTCAAGTAATATTAATACATATTTTTATTTTTATAATTTATACAGTGCTTTTAACTAATTAATTATAGTTAGAGTTTGTTTTTTGTCCTCCTTGAACTTGTCCCAAATGCTAATTTTGAAACCACTTATTCAATTTAAGGTTTACCGCCCCTGCAGATTTAAAAAATGGCAGTCCCATGTAATCAAATTGCCTTATTGGGTGGACTTTGGTTGGAGAAATCTCTTAAATACTCCACGTAGAGACTTGCAATTTTTTTAATATATCCGTAGACACATTTTACAGATACGAGAGGTGGGGACATATAAATTGCAGTCTTTAATTAATTAAAAATTAAACTATCTAAATGGAGATTAAATTCCATTTGTATTTTTAACAAGTTCAACAACAAGTTAGCCAACTGTCCACCAATTATTTGCCCTTCATGGTGTATTTTGCCGTGACCTTTGATATATTTTAAATATTTTAAAATGACTGATTGCTGATATTTTAAAATTACTAAAAATGGTTATGTACTTCACCAGGGTATAGTTGAGAAATATTTTTTTTTTAAAATGGCTTAAATACCCTTGAATCATAATCATCTGACTACTGACTATATTTTGACATTTGCTGGCAATTGGAGTAAAGGTCAGGAACAACGACCACTTAGAGTACCATTAATCATAAGGCGTTTCGAAAACTGATTTTTTTACGAAAACAGGGGTTTTATCATGAGGTTTTTCAACATTGTCTTAGAATATTTTTTTAATTCCTTCAGGTATCTTTTACTAATTAGTCCATTGATACTTATCACACTTACTTTAAATAATTTGATCATTTGGGTCAATAAATATTTGCGTACTAGTACCTACCAGGTGTGGAAATTATCAAAATGGGGAGCTCATTTTAATAATGTTTGTCCAATTTTGATAAATTAAAAATTTTCTACAATAGAAAACATCTTTTTCTTTTTATAAAAAAAATTCAGAATTTTAATTTAAAAATTGGCGCAGTTGTGCTACTTTAATTAGACTGTAAATTACATGTCCCCACTTTCCGTAGTTTCGCAAATAAAATTTTGATAAAAATTAGGCAATGTGCAAAAATAAGAGTAAAAAAGATCAGCAAGATTAATTTTCTATTTGTAAAATGTGTTAACGGATATAATTAAAATAGTTTCAAGTCTCTACTTGGAGTAGTTAAAGAGATTTCTCCGACCAAAGTCCACCTAAAAAGGCCGCAGGATTTAAATGGCCGACCAATCTTATTAATGGTGAAACACGACATTAACATTAGGGGTAAAGTGTATAGTAGTTTACCGAAAATTTTAGGTATATGCTCTCTCAGCATTTAGTTATGACTTATTATAATTAAGAAGTGGTTGCGACCGGTATATCTGAGACGCAATAGAAAGGATCTAATGTGCCTTTTAATGTAATATCTGATGTAATTCTTTAGATATCATCGAGAATGCATGGTTCTTAAAAAACGTTTTTTTTTAATTTGACTTCTGAATGTCATTCAAATTAAGTGCTAAATAAAGGCATTTACACTTTAAGTCCCAGGCTCGTGCATTAAATGTCGTTAAATAAAGTTTAAAATGGTTAGAAAGCTGCCCTGAAACATTTTTTATAACCAGCTTATGGTTTTTCCAAAATTAGAATTTTGAAAAATTTTGAAAATTGTATTAAATCATTCAAATCTTGAAATTACTTATTTTAGAAAAGGAATAAAACATTTTTCAATAATATAACTGTTATATTAATCAAAATATAACCATTTTGGTAATTTTCTGTAACAGAGATAATCAGTAATCAGTCACAGATGATCTTTTTCCATAACAGATTATCTGTGCCCAAGACTATTAATGACACATTAAGTCCTTTCAATTAATTATAGATTCCCTACAACTATTGAAACGTCGTCTCAGCTTCCCCGGTCGAAATTTTTGATGCACAATATAATTTGAAGAATTCTTTATAGATACATTATAAAAATATATAGATATATATATAATATAAAATTTTCTAAAGTAATTTTTATTTTCAGAATGGAAGTGTTTTAGGTAAAAATCCATATCATATAACCTTGTGGTATAAAAATGGCAACCCTTCAGCTTCAATGATGTCATATAAGTGTTATAATGATGTCAAAAATTTGTATCGTCCTGGAGATATTCAAGTACCCAACGGTATTATTATTCAGGGTTCTATGGATCAAGATTGGATAAAATGCGATCTCTCAATGAGGGAAAATACTGGTGATTATTGTAAAACTCTATTAATGTGGCAACCTCATTGGGGTCAGCGTTTAGAATGGAAGGTAGAATCAGTATTTTTCTGGATAAGATACCCTGGTAACAGTATGGATAAATGGCAACGATTGAGTAAAGAAGATGGTTTTCGTTGGTATGGGTGCTAATCCAAGTTAGTGTTAAATAAATGAATGATTTTAAATAATTATTCTTTTTAATTGAAAATTATTTATTATTAAATTTAAAAAAATAATTAAACACTAGGCAAATTAAACCTATGGTTAATAATTGAAAGTTAATAATTTTTTTAAAATAATTTAAAATATTATAAATAATATATATAATTTTAAATTGTAAATTAGGTTTTAAAACAATAAATCAAGTGGAAAATATATTTATTTATTTCGAATTAAATCTCCAATTAATACATATTATTATAAATACCCTATACTACAGTATAGGCTTTACATTGATGATAATGATAAGTTAGTAGATACTTTAAAAATTACTATATGATTTAAAAATTATCATTGAAATTGAGATAAGACTTAAAGTTAGACTTATTGGAATTGTAATTAGGTTTGACTATACTTAACTTATTTTATCACAGAAGATGGTTCAGTAGATACTTGAAAAATAAATAAAAATTAACTTTTATCGCATTCCACATTATCAGTTCAAGGTTAAATAAACAATAAAAATAAATATATATAGTTCTAATAAAATACAAAAAAGACTTAAATTTTTTTAAATTTTAGTAAATCATAAACAATAATTTTATTTAGTTAATTTAGGTAGTTTATTTATTATAAGACGCTTGATTAAATCCTAGTTATAAAAACCTTCAGAAAAGGTTGATTTACTTATCTTATCATGCATTATATGGTGATATGACTTACATTTTAAGAGATAGATTTAAATATGAATTTTAAGTAATGCTGAGCATACTTACTAAATTTTGAATTTTAATTGTTTTACTTTATTTACCAAATTCCCAATTTAATAAGCTTTTTTATTGCAAAATAGTTAAAAAAATAATAAATGATTAAAGAGTTTATTAGTTGCAAGATAAGGTATTCGGTTGACAAAAAAGTATTTTAGTTGGAAATATTTATTTTAGTTGGTTTTTAGGAATTTAGTTGAATTTTAAAGTAAATAGCTGACAAAATAATAATTCCCCGAAAAAATTACAAGTACCCTACAAATATGGGGATCTTTCAATGACATTAAGGAGTATTTTATAAAATAATCAATGTATATTAAATTTAAACGATATGATATATATAGAATTGAATACTTACTAATATTAAAATTTAAACTTTTAGTACACAATGAAAAATTTATTCAACTTTTCGAATGGTCTTATCAGAATTCTCAGATACCCCAAAATGGATTATTTGAGTAATAAAGAGGTTAGATATGCATAATTTAAGTGTTTTGAACACATACGTATCGAGTTAAGTCTTAACTGTTAAGGTTTAGACCAGAAATAATTTTTAATAATTTTTTTTAGATTATTAATGACCAGTGAGAAGTTAAGCGAATAAAATGCGCATGAGGTCAACCTTCAAAAATAGGCCGAATTGAAAATTTCCAAAGGGTGGATGAATCACTACGATGAACTAGAGGTCGCTAGAAGGCAACTTGAGACAAATTGGGGCATTTTGAGACAAGTTTTTGTTCATACAACCATTAATTTAAGGGTTTTCTCACATTACCCCTGGCGGTGGATCTCTTTATTTTCTAAATAGATGGCGCATAGATGGCGCATTTCTCCCCCTTTACGATAAGACATTGCGATTTAATTTACCAGGTGGCGCTGCTAAGATACAGCAATTAATGTAAGCCAAAAATCGCAAAAAATCACCAATAATATTGTGATTAATCAACCATATCTCCTAGACCTCTGGCGGTGGATCTCTGAAATTTTTAGCATGTAATGAGCATATAATTAGTGTTAGAATGAGACCTTTTTGGTTTGGATCTGCGACGGCGCTGTGAGTCTGTGATTTTTTTTTGTAAGCTAAAAATATGCTTAAAAATATGACAAGACGACCCTAAAAAATTGTCAATATCTCCTAGACCTCTGGCGGTGGATCTCTGAAATTTTTTTCAGGCATGTAGGATATAAATTGTGAATTTTTAAAATGCTTGGATTTGGGATACCAGGTGGCGCTATGAGTCTGCGCCATTTATTGTTAATCTACTTTTACTATAAATCAATTAAATTTTAAATATTATAGATTCAGACGGAATATACGCATATGAGAGGTTATGGTTAGTTCGAGAAGTAGTCGAATAAAAAACAAGTCAAAACAAGCCAGCTTCGCTGGCTTGCTGTCCGAATATTTAGCGATAACACATTCTTTAGCTTAAAATAAAGTCCTTAGCGAATGATTTCACACGTTATCTCGAAAAAAATTTCTAAATTTTGTTAAAAGTACTAATCGTAAGTACCTGTAAGCCTTTGGCTTGGCCTTCGGCATTATCAATTAATATAAATCGATAAGTAATTTTGATCAATTGAGATCAAATTTTTAGAATCTTGGTCAATTGTGACCTTAGGTCGAAGATTTTGATCAATTGAGATCAAATATCAATTCTCTCATTTTTTTCTTGTAAAAGAAAGGTATGTAGGTTATAGTAGGTATGTAGGTACGTATACGTATATATGTAGTAGTATGTACTTGGGTTTAGTAGGCAAGGCATAAGGGTAGGTAGTAGAAGGCTAAAATTTCTTTTTTGCCCTTTATTTCAAAGACAATCATCGAGTTCATTTATCCAACTTCCAATTCTGTTGGTCTTTCATTTCATTTCTTTATTTATTTACCTATATAAATATAAGACAAAAAAACTCATCAGTCAGTTATACAACCACTCTTACTACTTACGATTAGTTTATTTTGGCTTACTTGAGACTTATAAAATATGTACAAAATGCAAAACATTGTGTCAAATACATATGTACCTACTACAGATATATTACTTACTACCTACTCGCGTGCTAAAATCCACTGATTTTATTTTATCGTACTACAAAACATACATGTATTAATAGTTAATAGGTTACGGAGTATACAGATTATACAAAATTATACTATGCGAATCTAAAGTTTTATTAGAGACTTAATCTAAAGATACTTTTTTCGCAAAAGTATTCCAAAAAAACAGGACAAAAAATCGGAGAGATCAATCACCTTAGACTTTAATTAACCCTCGCCCTCGGTTAGTTTGTGAACAAGTGAGGAGCTGAGCTGAGAAAACATATTAGGTCCCTCTAAATCTAAAAATCTAAAAATCTTGATACTTTTATCATTTTAGAAAAATAATTCCCTATACATACCTTCAATTTGAAACTTTGAATTTGAACGATTTGTTTTTATTCATTTCTATCAAAAATCCATGTTTTACAGTACCTAAATGTTTTACAAATGTTTTACATGTTTTTATTTTTTACATGTTTTATTAATTTATTACTACTAGTAGTAAAAATCCCTTTGAAAAACACAGAAAATGCTATAGGGTCTTTTGATGTTAACAAAGCCATCATTGCATAAGTACCTATATAATATGTACTCTAACTACTCGTATATGTAGTTATGATGTAGGTATAACATACATTCAAAAAATAGACATTATTCATTCGATCGCTCAATGGTTTGGTTTTGGTTTGGTTTCAATTTTTTTGTAGTTTTCGGATCCAAATTATCCAAATGTGCAGGATTTCCCAAGGTATTTGAAGATCCAGTCCATTTGTGATCTGCCAGATGAAGGTAGGGGGCTGAGCTAAGAATATGACTATGTAGGTACTTATAGGATACATTACATAATACCTGGCCTTTTTTGTGGTCCTGCACTTTTGGCTTAAATCTGTCCAATCCTGGTCATATCCGGCCACAATTTCCCCTAATATCGAATCCACCTTTATTTATACTGTACCTACACGAAAGATGCAATGACAGAAAATCATCAGTAGTTTCAAACCCGAGTCAGAATCTATAGATAAATTTAATACCTTTTATTAACCTATACCTATATTGATTCACTTAATTATGATACCCTACTGTGACTACTATAAACTTTTATCAGTATGTAGTATGTAGGCAGGAGATTAAACTTTTTTAAAGAGTAGCAAACTGCATGAGCTGAAACAAATTTTTTGTATGAAATTTGGTAATACTTTTAGTTAAATGGTAATTTTTATCATTATTTTTTAAAATCTTGTGTAAGAAATATTATGTACAGATTATATGTAATACACTAATCATCGGTATTAGCAGTAGGTTAAAGTTTCAGTTTGTTAAAGTTTTCGATTGAGATTGAATAATAATAATAATATACCATGTATCGTTTATCGTACTATACAATATAATATATAGTAGGTATAACTAATTACCTACCTTGTGAATTACCTACCTTTTAAACCATTCGATTCTTTTCTTTTTTTTTATCAGAATTCATCTTTTTTTACCTCTAGTATTATTAGGTACTTACATACTTATGGAATAACAGTAGGTTAGGTATCCTCTGATTGACAATATTTGTCCTTATATACAGCACAGCATCTTAATTTTTTAATTCTTACTGATCTTTAGAAATTTTTTAATTATTTCTAAAATTTCAAATTTCAAATTTGATAAATTCCTTTTTTTCAGGCATGGGTGTCATTTCTAGCCATGCATTCACGAACAGAATCCTAGAAAGCACAATTTTGAAAAAATATTAATAACTTTAACGAGTTTTACCTTTTATTAGAATCTCCTGGTAGAACGGGAATAAGACACTTCGTCTTAACCCTATAAAAGTTAACCAAGGGTTCCTGGAGCCCTTACACACAAAAAAGTCCAATTATCTCAAAAACTATAATTATCAGAGCTATGTGAAACCTTGACTTTTTAAGTTAGTAAATTAGCTAACTTTCTGTGAAAAGTTTTATTTTTTATGTCTCGTGGTTTATTTATTATATTTAATTAAAGTTGGGCCAAAATATTTTAATGGCACTTTTCTATGTTATATAATATATTCTTGAGTAAATATGGGGCGTTATTATACAATTATTAAAATATAATTTGCTAAATATTGTGACAATATTTAGAAATTATGTCAATTTGATCCATAAGAATGGTGTTTAAGTGGCTCCATGGCAAAATAGAAAATAATTAAAGTATTTTACTGAAAGAGGTATGATGTTTTTAAAATAACTATAATTAACTATGAAAAAACTGAATTTGTAGGTTTCCAATAATGGAGAATAGTAATATGCATACGATTCCGGGCCTTTATTCTAAAAATAATATGGATTCATCATGTGTCTGACAGCCCTAGAAATGACCTTAAGGGTCCAAATGATCTGCATACTTTTGTACTAGACTACACTCTAAATATACGCAAGTCTGCTCATATTGATAAGAAGTACTTTTTTAATTCGGCTTAAATTATTTCAAAATTTCATTAAAATTTGCAAACTTTTTTGAAAATTAAAACTAAAAACGATATTCATAAGAAAGATAATATTTTTCGTCACATTTTGATATCAAAATCGGAGTTCTGGACTAAATCTAACCCGGGATTTCAGCATTAGTTTCAGGCAAGTTTCAATTATACTTGTAGTATTTGTTGGTCCTAAGCCATAACATCCATTTTTGTCATTGAAATTGTAAAGTTGTTACTATCACAAAAAATCGGTTTATATCTAGAAACTGGAGGAAGTGGACACCTGGAAAGACACTGGGAACCATTGACTGACCAAAAGAAATCCAATTTCCACAATTTCTAGTTCTGTATTCTGTCAACTGTATTTTGGACTTTGAGCTACTAAAATTTCAAGGATAAATGAGTCATCGCTCCGACAGAAAAGTCTCAGTAAAAAAAAATACAAGGTCAAGATCAAGTTCTAGTTCTTCTCAAATATCGCTCGAAGAATCTGTTCAAAGGGGAAAAGTATCAAGAGACAAAAACTTCTCAAAAAATCGAGATATTACTGAAATGAATATAGAAGAGCTTAAATCTTTCATCAAAGATACAGTGGATAATGCAAGGCAAATTACTGTAAGGGAAATTACTGAAAAATTGGATCTCAACGAGATAAAAATCAATGAAAAAATAAATGACCTTGAGAACAAAATCAAAGTAAGAGATGCAAAAATTGATTTACTAGAAGAGAAAATCGAATTCCTGGCTCAAGGAAGAAACTTCAACCTATTTCTACATGGTATAGATGAAACTCAAAATGAGAATCTGCAAGAAATAGTCATGTCTACAATCAAAAAATCGTCGAATCTTGAAATAAAAGTAAGTACTGCATTTCGTGTTGGAAAAATTTCGGGACAAAAACCTATTCTGTTCAAAATAAATGATCTGGAAGTCAAAAAGAAAATAATTATCTCAAATAAGAACCTGAATAAAAATAACTCGATGAATCAAAAAAGGATCTTTTTTACACAAGATCAACCAAGAACTGAATATATGCAAGAAAAAGCTCTGAAGAACAAGTTTAAAGAGATAATGGCCGCAAATAAAGGTTCAAAGGGAAATTTCAGAGGTCATTATTTCATAATTAATGGTTCCAAGTACACACTCAATGATCTACAACAAGAAAATTCAGAATTTATGCAACATGAATGACATTACGGCCAACCCATACAAAATTTAGAAGTTAAAAATATTTTATTCTGGAATGTTTCAGGTATTGTAAATAAAAATTTACTTTTCTATAACCAAATTACAAATCAAAATCCATGTATATTTTTCTTATGTGAAACTTGGCATTTAGATATTCCACCCTTATTGTACAGTATTTTTAAAGATACTTATTATATATTTGATAAAAAAGCTAGCAAATCTGATACAGGGAAAGGTAGAAATAAGTTAGGGTATATTTTATGTATAAAAAATGATTTGTTAAAATTCATTACAATAAGTAGTAGTAACGATTTTTTTTGCGTAATTAACTTACACATAGGTAATCATAAATCTAGACTTGTATTAAGTTATGTACCTCCAGATAATGATACAATCCTATCTGAGATATTTGATAATAATATTACTAATGATACTAACCTTTTATATATTGGAGATTTAAATTCTAGAATAGGTAGTACGGATATTTATGATGTTAATAGTAATTCAGCTTTAAGAAAGACAAAGGATAGTTTTAAAAATAGGTTAGGTAGAATTCTTATTGATCGTTTAATAGAAAATAATTTAAAAGTGATTAATGGTAATGCAAAGTCGGATTCAAATGGAGAATTTACATTTTCAAACAAAAATGGTAGTAGTGTAATTGACTTAGCTTTAATTTCAAATGATTTATTTCATTTTATATCAGATTTCAAGGTACTTGACACAATTGATTGTGATCATTTTGCAATTTTGACTAGTTTCAAAAAGTTTGAACATGTAAATCTCCAAACAAAAACGCAAAAATATAATAGAATTTATTTTGATGATTCAAAAAAATTAGAATTTCAGCAGTCATTAGACCATTTTTTAATTGGCCAAGAATTTGACTTTGAATTATTAAAAAATTCTATATACCAAGCAGCTGATTCATGTAATTTAATTAGAACTAAAATATTAAATTTAGATTTAGCTAAAAATGGACCAAAATGGTTCGATTCAGAATGTCATGATATGAAAAAAAGCGTACTTAAAGACTTGAAATTGTTTAGAAAAACTAAAAATCTAGGTAATGACAATGAGTGTAATATTAAGTTAGAAAATTACATTACTAGAAAAAAAGAATACAAGTTACTTTGTAAGAATAAGAAAAATAGTTTTTTTGATCATATTAAGAATAGACTATTTAGCTCTAAAAATTCAGGTGATTTTTTTAAAGCATTAAATTATTTTAGTAACAAATCTTCAATTTCAAATGATATCTCGATTGAGAGCTTAAAAAACTTTTTTGAAAATGTCTTTAAAGAAGAAAAAGCAAGTTCTAAAGAAAAAATTGAAGATTTTAATGAAAAAAGTGAAATACTTGATGCCAAAATAACCCTATCAGAATTGCAAAAAGCTATAAAAACCTTATCAAAAAATAAAGCTCCAGGAAGTGATGGAATTCCGAACGAAATATGGAAAAATCTGAATCTAAATCAACAAATTCACCTCGTCAGAATACTTAATGAACTCTTTGAAACTGAAAAATTTCCAGAAAATTGGTCTGAAATAATAATATCTCCTATCTTTAAAAAGGGTGACAAAAATGAACCAAAAAATTATAGGCCTATTTGTTTAGCTAATACAATTTTGAAGCTTTTTACAATTATATTGAGTGATAGACTAGAAATATTTTGTAATAAAAATAGCATAATTTCAGAATTTCAAGCTGCTTATAAAAAAGGATCTGGATGTGAAAATCAAGTATTTATCCTCAATTCAATTCTGCAAATTTTCGTATCAAGACCTAAAGGGAAAGTTTTTGCACTTTTTGTAGACTTGAGTCAAGCATTTGACACTATTAATCATGATAAATTGTGGGAAAAATTGCAAAAAACAGGCCTTTCTACTAAATTTATAAGTGTTATTAAAAAAATATACTCAAAAGCAAGTGCAAAAATACGTACCAAAATGGGTTTTAGTGATAAATTTTCTATAGAAAAATCAGTTTTGCAAGGTGAAACACTTTCTCCGAAACTTTTCACAATTTACCTAGATGACCTAGTGAATGAGCTTGAAAATTCAGATATATCTCCACTAGAAATTGGCAACATTTTAGTACATATCCTATTATTCGCTGATGATATTTGCATCTTAGCAAAAACACAAAATCAACTTCAAATGAAAATCGACTTACTCAAAAAATACTTTGAAAAAAACGATCTTAAAATAAATCTATCAAAAACCAAGGTAGTAGTATTCAGAAAAAAAGGAAAATATCAAAATGTACAAGATTTTATGTGGGGTGATAAAGTTATTGAAATAGTGAGCGAATATACCTATTTAGGTGTACCCTTCAACGAATGCCTCAAATCAGAAATACAAATTGCTCATTTCAAAGCAAAGACAAAATTTGCCGAAAATAAACTGATTAATTTAATAAATAAGAGTCGTACTACTAATCTTGACAATCAAATCTACTTATTCAACTCTATGATTAGATCGGTATCTGCATATTGTGCTAATATTTGGGGTATAAAAAATATCAACTATTTTAAAATGCTCCAAGTAAACTTTTTTCGAAGAATATTCTATCTACCTAAATCCACACCACAATGGATGATTCTTATTGAAACTAACTGCTTACCAATCGAGATATTCATTGTTAAAAACTTATTAAATTTTTGGTTAAAAATACAGTTGAAAAATGATAATAGTCTCATTAAAACATGCTATAATGCTTTAAAACGATCATCTAAATCTTATAAGTTTAAGAATAATTGGTTTTTGTTTTTTAAAAGTATACTTAAGTATTATGATATTGAGTTTTTTCTTAATAACGAAATGTTAGATTTTACTAATCCAGAGACATA
>JAQIXA010004012.1:0-12404 GCA_034699045.1 Nanhermannia cf. coronata Gr-Ori-00579 | reverse complement strand
CTTTGTCCTTCAAAATTCAAAAGTTCGAAGGGTCTTGAGGTAAAGCCAACCTCTTGCAAGAATGAGGGACAATACTCTACGGGGAAACCGGCCATTTCTATTTCTTATTTTACTCATTTTTACCATTTCTTGAAGGAAAAAGGAGCTTAAAAATGCCCTTTTTAACCATAAACCATTAGTATTGGGTCTGGGTCATAAAGATCCAAATATATAAGTATAAGTAGTACAAGTACTAAGGTTAGGTATAGATCCTACAGAAAATTTCAATTATTCATTCTTTCTTCGAGGATTGACAAGATGACGGGGAAACTCGAGGTTAAATTTAAATTATGTTTACAACCTTTAACAGATCTACAAACATGTTAGATTATTACTATTACATATTAGTATAAGAGCATTTAAAACCTCAAAATTAAAGTATTGTTGTATACGTATTTGTAGGTGTCCTTTTTGTTCGAATTCTATTGTATTGTCACAAGCATTCTTCTATCTGATTGTAATTGAGATTGAGATTTAGATGTCAAAATCTGATAACTTGTATGACTGGATATAAAACATCAAAATCAAAAACTACACTACAATCTGAATACGTTTAATGCATTTTTTTGTACTTGTAAGTTCGTAGAATGAATTTAAATGTGATTTTCTACGAACTTGGGACTCAATAAAGGATGTTGGAATTGTTGTAAAAATAAGCGAAAAATATGTTTAGATAAGAACTTTGAAGAATTCAAAACATTATCTTTTAAATGAATTTTTATGAGATTGAGTTAAAAGATACCTACACACCTACCTACGAGTAAGTTGTTTACTTATACGAAAAATGCGAAAATTATGATCTTGGCTGAGTTTGAAAGGAAACTTAAAGTCTATCGTCTGTTTTTCTAATTCTATTTTCTAAAAATAGTATCTACCTTACTAACTTGCTAGTAATTCTTAACCAAAAGTATACTAATGTTAAGTAAGATAGTTTTTAAAAAACGAATCTTAGATTTTGAAGATTTTGAAATACTAAAAAGTCTTAAATTACAATTTCACTATAAAATTTGCATTTTAAAATGCTTTAGTTATCAATTGCATAGAATTTTCAGAAATTCATTTCAAAATTCATTATAGTAGACAGTAGTTTAGCCTAGGTTTATTTACTTTCAATCTATTTTATTAATCTGTATGGCTATCAGTATTCTGTAATCAGAAAAACTTGTTAAAATTTTGAGAAATCATTCATAAGTAGGTAAATACTTACAGATTCTTAAAGAATTTAGGGCTACAATTGGATTTCTTTTAAAAAACGTGAGATATTTTACAGTAGAAAATCGAAAGAAACTTTTCCTTAGTCCTATATTCATCTAGATTCTAGTATAGATGATAGATGAATATAGGGCTTTCAAAAATTTCAAAAATGACAAATGTGCCAAATAGATAGGTAGATCTTTTTTTGAATTCCCGAAAATTTTGATCGAAATTTTGACATTTGCATTCATTCAATTTCAGTCTTCAGTCCTCGATATTTAAAAATAAAGCTAATATTACTACTGATACTGATAACAAGGCAATCATTATCGTATCGTAATTATTCTTTTGAATCTTTCTAGAGCTACATATAAAAAAGTAAAGCATATTATTATATTATAAAAGCTTCAGCATTAAGAAACATAAAAGAATCTCCAACATCGTTTTCATACCTGATGGAATAAACTTGCATATTTTCATAAAAATATTTTAAAATGGTATGGTACCTACTTGAAATTAAATAAATACCAAGTAAATTTACATAAGCACTTAAGATAATGTAAGGGTTTAGACTTTTTGCCTTTGCTTTTTGTAAAAGGTGAAATTGGACTTGCAGATGAGATTTTCAAGATCCAAATGGTCCTTAAAAAGTTAAAAAGTTATAATAAAAAAAAATATTTCAAGAACGCCAACGCACGTTGAAGACGCGTCGTGCAGGAATGTTTTCCTTTGCCTTTGAGATTTTGACTTTTGAAAGGAGTGGAAAAATATCCTGTACTTTTTATACTATACTGTAAACATAAGCATATTAGATATACATTATATAACTTTGTATTACCTAACCTTAGGTATTGTATGATATAAGCAACTAAAATCCTACTCAACTTATGTCAGATAAGCCTTTCGAAAAAGTCCTATTCATTTCGACTTTGTTAGAAAAACATTTTTTATTTTTTAGGCTTGGGCTTGTCGGCTAAACTTCTCTCTATCTTTAACTTATGAGAAACTTTTTTTTTCATTTCTAACCTGCCAAAACCAAAAGTTATGAGAAATCATGGTTAAAAAAAGGCATAAAATATCATAACCCATTAAGGGCATTTGTGTCGTTTTACAAGTTTACAAGTTGGAAATTGTTGAAAAATAAATTATAGATGATATATATTCAGGTTTTCAAGGATGTATTAGATTAGGGAATTTACGTGTGACTTTTGTAGTACTTACCCTGTATACTCGTATGTATAAGCATTTAGAGGAAAGTTACTTTCTTGAGTAAATATGCATTTCCAAGTATTTTACATCAGTAGGGGAGATAAGATTTGGATAGGTACTTTTTATTTAATTAAGTTTTTGGAATATTTGAGAATCCTCTTGAGTATCAGTTTTTGAAGCCGAAATTAGGCTTAAGGGATAACTTGGTTGATCTGTCGTGAGAATGATGAACAAACAGTTTTTTTTTTCAAGTTTCTGATGGCTTGGCTTTTATTTCATTTGCTATACTCAATGCCTAATGCTGGGTACATGGACTTAAATGTACTTATTTATAACATTTTACTACTACTGAACTGGTTAGTATACATAAGGTTTTGTGTTTATCAGTAGAAATACAGATAAGTAAGGGTAAATTTCCCCGAGCCTTTAAAAGTAACTGATCGATCCCCAACCCAGAAAGTGTAGAAAGAGTAGAAAACCTCGATTGCCATCTCTTTGGCCCCTTTTGAAAGTCCTTTTTGGGCCATTCCATTACTAACTACTAGCATTATTTTTTTTAAACTTATTTCTACCTAGTCAAGAATCTTGATTTAAATGGCTTGAAAAATACATTAAATTGAAGGTAAGTTAGTAGATGAGAGATTTAGATTTAGATCAGAGTAGCAAAAAAAGTAAAAAGTTCATGTTTGATTTTTAGATTCAGCTCAAGATTTCATACCTACATATACTGAATACTTATACCTATACTGTATTATACATCAATATTAGAGAAATCGAATCTATAAGAAAAGAATTTCAAGACATATTTATGTATAAAAATTCGCAAATGCCAGTATATTCTTTATAAATTAGGTAGGATAAATAAGTAGATCTGTATTTTAATTACTAATTATGGAGGTATATTTTATTTGCTTGGCATTTCTAGTAGTAGTACAGTGCCTAGTATCACTCTGATACTCTAATAAATGTTTTTTTATGAATTTTTTTGCTTGATCTAGATCGATACTGGAATTTTTATAGCCAGAAATTCTCAACTTTTTCAGAAAAAGGTTACGATTACGAGAACAGTTCTAAACTAAAATCTATTTAATTTGATTGATTTCTAATTATATGTACTTACCATTAGTACTTACCTAGTATCCTACTACAATTAACCAACTCAATTATTTTTATATATCTGTACCTACACAATTTTTGAATTCAAATCTGGATATTTAGACATTAGAAACCTAAATTTAAATATTTTTTTCTAATGTAAAAAAAATCAAAACTTGAAAAAAAATATTTTCTAATTATCTTGTGCCTACAAACTAGTGTAGGTATATCACTATTACAATTACTATTAACCTTAGTACTTATTTCAACCTTATAGGGTACTTATTACCTTTTTAAACAGTCAATTTTGAGCACCCAACCAATCAACTTTACATTGGAATTAAATAGGAATCTATTGTGTAAAAATTTTGCCGATATTTCGAGGTATGAAGTATTAAATGACATTTAAAAAAATTTAAAAGCAGAATTTTTGTCATAAAAAATTCATAATTTCATGTTTATTAAAAGCAGTTTTAAATAGGTAATACCAAATTGAATCCCCTTGATGCATAATACCATGTTGTGTTGAACTACACTTGTAGTAGTTGTAATAAAGGCTAAAGGGTTGTAAATGTAAAGGAAATGAGGGGGTACTTAAATAAGTATCTCCATCTCAAATTTATTTTATGCAAGTTTCACGTGATTACCGAATGCAAAGTATACCATAAGTATATTCTGTATTTAAGTTTTTTTCCCTTATCCCTGCTTTTATAACCAAACACATTCTATTCGACCTCCTCTAAAGTCCTCCATTTCATATTTTCTATTACCTACATTACAATACATGGCATAAGGACATTTTGAAAGATATTACCCAAGTTAATATTCTATAACTACCTCTTGTATTCAAACTTACAAGTACTTATGCCTTCAAAAATTTAAAAAAAGTTTTAAAAACGATTTACCTTACCTGTCTGTAATAAGTCTTAAATAGGAAAAAATATGTCATAAGAAGATTAGGTAATCTGTAGCTAGGTCATTTCTTTACTAGAGAAATATTGAATAAATATTGAATAAAAATTATTTTCTAAGAATGTCAGTAGGTAGAATTTTAACGAAATGTCATTTTATTACAAATGTCAACTAGATATGTATTTTTGTATAAATTTAAATATTCTTCTATATCTTTAAATTATAATAAGTATTTTGTAACGACAGTTAAATATGTATAGTATAGTATATAGGTAATCATTCATATAGATAATTTATATACAGATTTCAAAGGCATAAGATCAAGTTTGTAAAGTCAATAAAGGTATATATAAAGGTAAAAATTTCGATTTTTATAGATAAGTAGTATACAAGTATTTACATTCAAAAATTTTCAAAGAATGTATGCTTACCTAGATTCTTGGTTATATAATGGTAATACAGTATTAACAATAGATATAAATAGTAGAAAAAAGTCAAATATCTAACATGCTTACAAAAAGTTTTAAGATTTTAAGATTTATTAGAATAGAAGTCCTATTCAGTACCCTGTTTTGTCACATTAATTTTCTATTAATTTTTGCAAAAATGCATACTTATCGAAGATAAAATTCTAATATTAGTAAATACATAGGTGATTCTAAAGTCGAAATTTTTACAAAAGTTGACATGTTTAACTTACAAAATAGGTAGGTAGGTACTATCTGTAGTAGGGTACTTTAAATATGATAGAACGTGAAGAGTTATAGATTCGTGAAAATTTTTGAAAAATTTTTGAAGCAAAATTTTGAGCTTACTAACAAATATAGGAACCTAAGTAAATGCTGTGCATTTACAAATTCTTAAAAAAGTCTTGGAGTAAATAGAGTAGTATGAACACTGAATATGACTTGAACATAAATAATGTAGGTGAGTATCTGTACCTATGTAATGATATTAGGCATTAGTACAGTCTGTAGAGAAATTGGAAGCCCCATTTGTCAATAAAGTAGGTGTATTAATTACATTCAAAGGGGAATTGATATTTAAACTCTTGTCTGTATAATTCGAATCCTCATCAACCAAATCCATAATCAATTCACCATCATTCTCATCTGATTTTGGACTTGGAGAACTCAATTTTTCATCAATTTCTACCTGAGTTATTTTAGCTAAAATTATATTTTTTTCCTTCAAAGTATCTGATAAAGTCTTTGTATCATCTAATAATCCATTCTCATTCATGGCTTTTATAGGACTAGGTTGTTTCTCAATGGGTAGTATAGAAGGTGATTCAATTGGATTATTATTGTTGTTTTCGATTTCTTCCAGGTTCAGTATGACTTTCTCCTCATGGTTTTGAGATACCGGTGAAGGTTCTGGGTCAATTTCCATATTTTGTGGTTTTACATTTATTTCTTCAGAATCTTCAGATAAGAGTTTTGGGGGTGATGGTATTACAGTAGGGATAGTAATAGTAGGCTCTGTAGTAGGTACTGGAATAGGACTTTCAATATTTGTAAAAGCAATTTTTGCCGATTCCTTCTCAACATTTTTAAGTGGTTCTACTGATTCATCTACTTGCATAGATTCTTCATCCAATAATGAGGGACTTGATGGATTTTCTTGAATTTTTGGAATCTCTGAGATTTTCCATTCTGGAAATAACATTCTAGAATCAGAAGGTTCTAGATCTGGACTTTTGGTTATAGAAACTGTATCAGGACCAGGATCCGGAGACTTTGATTTCGAGTTCTCTCTTAATTTTGTAGGGTTTGGAATTGATATTGGTGAGACATTGATTTTAGAATTCGATATAGTTTTTCCAGCTGGTGATTTAGTTTTAGTAGGTGTCTTTTTATTAGGAGTTTTATTACTGATACTAGTAATAGAATTCATTTTAAGTGACAATGGTTCTTTTTGAAATTCTTTCAAATTATCGATATTTCCGTTAGAATGTGGTTTAGAAGAATTTGGAAATTTTATAAGATTTTGCCCACCCAATTTACTCAAATCCATAGATCCTATACCATTTGAATTCGGATTTAAAATTTCTGATGGAGTTGTACTAGAAGAATTTGTTGTTGTTGTTGTTGCTGTTGTTGTAGATGTACTTGAATTATAAAGTAAGCCATTTAAACTGGGTGTAAATTGTTGTTGAAATGGAAATTGGAGAAATTGTTGTTGTTGTTGTTGATTTAGGCCATTAATTGGTAGTCGATTATTCATACCAGTAAAAGGCATTGAACAATAATTGCTCGTAATAAAAGGTACAAGATTCATATTCATAGTCAAATTATTTAAAAGTCCAAGATTTTGAGAATTCAAGTTGAATGGAAATCCAATCTGATTTTGGTTTTGGCTTTGTTGATGTTGTTGATTCAAATGAGCTGTTGGCGGCTGTTGTTGTTGCTGTTGTTGTAAGATTGAGTTGGCCAATTGAAAATTTGGAAATATCGAATTGGCAAAATCATATCCATTCAAATGTCCATTAACATGACCATTAGGCAATCCATTAGTCGAAGTTGTAGTACTAGTACTTGATGTAGTTCGTGTTGTTGGTGTTTTTAAACTCGAAATTTTATGTCCATTAACTGGTGTAAAATAAGTATTTGTAGATTTTTCAGGAGTTTTAAACTCATTTTGAGGATATCCATTTGAATTCTGTGAATTTCCATTAGTTGAACCTTCAGTACTCGACGAGACCGAATGTCTTGATTTGAAGAATTTCGGTGGTTTTTTAGGTGATGATGATCCATTACTATTACCATTGGTAATTACTGGTTTCGGTGAAAATTTAATACCTCCATTTACAAGTAATTTATCCTTAGACTTGACCCTAGTCTTATCCTTAGATTTCGCTGGCTTTTTGACCTTTTCTTTTTTCTGATTTCCATTAGTAATTACTGGAAACAAATTCATTTTAGCTCTCTCAGCCAAACTAAAATTTTGTTCAAAATCCATAAAAGTTGGTCGATTACTACTAGAAATTTTACTTTCGCTCAAACTCAGACCCTTTTTCTTAATTTTATTAATTGGGCTTGGAAAATGACCATTAACCGTGGGTTCTTTATCTCCGATTTTGATCTTTTTACATAATGGTCCATTGTCTTTCTTATCCTTAGCATCCTCACTAAATGGTAACTTTCTTTTCAAATCTAGTAGTCCATTTGTATTAATAGGTGTAATTAACATTGATGAATTATTTAACAATTTGCTATTATTAAAAGGATTCGGGATTTTCAATTCAAATGGAGGGTTTGTACTTGAAGAATTTTTAGTAGAAATTTGAGATTTTGTTTCTGGAACTTGACCTGGATTTGATGTTGATTGGCTTATACCAAGTATAGTTTCAAGTTGAGAATCAATAGTTGTAGCACACATGATCCCATTCTCACTGATTTGTAACTGAACTTCTTTAGTACTTGAGGAATTATCTACAAGTCTCTTTTTGGGTACTTTGGTTTTTCTTGGTGGTTTTTCGCCTGAAATTTTTGGCAATTTTATAGGTTTGACCTTTGGCTTAGGTTCTTTCTTTAATTTTCCAACAAGTTCTTGTGATTTTGGTGGTGTTTGAGTAAGCTGATCTTTTGGAGCCTTATTTTTGAGAACAGTCCTCTTGGGTTTAGTGGCTTTAGGTGTTTTGTTCTTGTCCTTGAGGTTTTTCAAATTAAAAAACTTGTCAAACTTGACACCTCTGATCCTGTAGGAAAGTGGCAGGGGCTTATTTCCATTCTTCAAATTTACAAAAAAAATGTCATTTTTAAGGTATTTTGCAAAATATTATTTAGATAAATCTTACATTAGTCCAAGAATACTTGTAAGCAATATCCATCAGTAGAAAATCATCGGGTAAAACTCGTTGACCGTACATCACATCGATTTGAGCATCATTTTCGAGATCATACTTTCCTTGAATTAATTTTTTCAAAATTGAAATACTGACTGCAGCTACACATTTGATGTATCTTTTAGTGCTTTCCTAAAAATATAAAAAAAATCATTACTCAATGCTTCTACTTACCTACTATACTTAACTAGGAAATCTACATAATCAAATCTGTAAAATATTTTAAAAATTCGAAATTTTACCTTAAACTTTTTATCATTGGTTTGATATTCCAGTGATAAATGAATAATGTCATCTGAGGTGATATAAGTATCGTTAAACACTTGACCTCCATCAAGTTGACTTGCGGGTACATTTGAGGAATTTTTATAATAATTTCTTCTCCGGTCCATTTCCTCTGTAAAAAACCGAAAAAAATTCATAAATCTCTTTACATACCTACCTAATTAAATATTTAAATACTTTCATACTTTGAAATAATCCAGGCACTAATTTGTATACAATTTCTTGAAGCATTTGATCAGATCTTATACTCGAGAGTGGCTTTGATATATGTAGTTGAACATCACAAATTGGGCAAAATTCAGACTTTTCTAAATGGTTCACTATACAGCTTTTGCAAACTAAAATATTCAAATTTATTTTTATTATATCAGTACTTTAATACTAGTATCATACTGATACTGTACAAATTCTGATTTTTTGACAGATAAGATTGTTGACTTACATGAATGTAGACATTCTATAATAGTCGTTGCTTCAATGAAATAACCTTTACAAATGCCACAGGTTAGATTGGGCTGTAAAAACCATAAAAATTGATAAGTTTTGCTTGAAATCAAAATTTTGATTCTGTCATGTCATAGCTAGATAGATAAGGCTTACCATAATATCATTCAACTTTACTTTCCGAGTTGCATGCATTTTCTCTCTATTTCAAATTGCACTATTATTATTGCAATCAAAATCCTGGAAAAATTGACAATTACTTTCAATCAAATTGTCCATGCAGATGTACAGTATATCATTGTATCAAGTTCCTGGAGAAAATCCCATTTAAAATTCATACAACTGACTTTTTCTTTGTTTCAATGTCTATTTGAGCTGAGCTCATAATTTGCCACTAAATCCAGGGGGGATTCGAATAATTTCGAATATTTAACACAGTAAGATAGTAAGGGAAAGATCACAAGTTCACAAAACTTGAGATCAAGTTGTTGACATTGACCTTATTCACACTTGTAGTTGAGGACAGTATCATACCCAAGATTCAAAATTCCACCAAAAAATAACCACAAAAAAATTTTTAAAGAGAATTTTAAGGCACAAATCTAAAATAAATAGAAAAAGTACAAGGTGAGTATACTTTGTATAGATATACTTATTAAGGTTAATAAATAGATAGATAGGGAAATAAGTAAGTTGAATTTGTTTCGAGAATTTTAGTTTGACTAACTTGCCTGTTAAACACTGTACTGTGGGCAAACAACAAAGAAAATTTTGAGGTACCCCTTGGAAATGTTGGAAATCCAAACTTTTTTGCTCTCAGGGACCAACCCTCAAACTTTTTTGGGCCAATGCGACCATCACCAAGTTGCCATCAGAGTCACTGTAGGTTGGACTTCAAAAAATTCAGGATCCGTTGTAAAGTACCTTGATACAAGTATTCCAAATCCTGCTGCTGTATATCTGTATTTCACATCCTTTCTCAAAATCTAATAGAGATAAACTTGTTTCTAGACATCAAAAAAGCTCACTTTACTTCAAATATCCTAGAAAAAAATTAAAAGTGCTAATGTAGGTTTATAATTTATATTCGTAAGGGCCAAAGCCAAAATCTAGTATCTATCTAGGTAGGGTACTAAATGTTCGAATATTTTAATTCAACTCGAAAAAACTTAGTTTAGCCAATATTTCTCATATACCTAGAGAAATTGATACTAAAATTCGGGGTTTTTGTTGAATATTGATAGCTGATTAGTGTCATATAAAGTAGGTATTTCTGTTAAAATTTTCCAAAATTTCAAATTCTTGCATAAAGCTTCTTTTATTGTGATAAAAACTTCACTTATTTCAAGAATTCAAGATAGTATTTCAAACACTTTAAGTTAAAAGTTAGGTCAAAATCGGTTAGAATTATAAACTGTAGTTTCGACTTGAAATGTCACTTTAGTCTGAACAAAAAGACCACTTTTTTTCTAAAAATTTCGAATTTGAAGCGAGCTAATCCAGATATCCAGCTACGATATATCCCTATACTGATACTCGTATTTATTTAATCCCTTATACACTGTGAAATTGTAAAATGTATTACCTCCAACAAGTTTTAGGTACGAAAAACTACCCCTTAAACTGAACAACTGTAGCTGAAGGATATACTTGGTACTTGTGTACCTATGTATAACGTACCTATATACTTTATCTGTGAAATTCAAGAGCTTCAAAAAAATTTCAGCTTGCTTATTGCCTTGAGCTTTTGCTACAGAAAGAATATAATCATTTCTACTTCTATTCTAGTTCTAAACTAAACTAAATAAGAATTAGTAGTATGTACCCGAGTACCTAGTAACTTTTCTAGTAAGTATATTACAGAGTTTAAACTAGTATGGTTACTACTGATATACCAGTGAGTAAATGAAATGATTCATTCATATGAATGTGAGATGGTAGTTTCCAATACAGAATAGATTATAGATATCCGTATTTTTATAGGAAAAAAAATCTATAGATTATGTTTATCTCTCTCTCTATGTAAAAGTTTATACTTGTGTGATGTGAGGGTTCAAATTTTAAGGGGAAAGAATAGAGTTATACATATACATATTTACATATACATATAACATATATAAGTATTTTATACTGGTTTAAATATGCTCACTTGTATCCTAATATACTGAACTGATATAAGGTACCTATTTTTCATTATTGTGCGAGCGAAGTAAGCACTTACTATTCAATTTTGTTTACACTTGTCCAGAATAATCAGAAATTATTGGACCTATTTTAACCAAATTTGATATAAAAGATCTCTAAAGTTGTGCAGTTTCGACAAAAATTTCAGTTTACCACATCCATGCTGACCTTTTAACCGTATTCCGATAATTCTGAAAGATATTTGGTCTTTGGTCCACAAAAAAGCAAAAATACTTAAGCAATGTACTTACTTTGCACAATTAATAATTAACTAAAGAGTAGTTATTTAAATCCTAGTGTATCTATATAAGTATAAGTAATTGTACCTTTTTTCTGTTAAGTTATTATTTTGAATTTTATCTAAAATCCTTATTCTATCTATAGTCATATTAGATTTGTCGTCAGTCAGATGTACATAATTTTTTCAAGTAATATAATACGCCAAGTATCTATGTGCCATGCTTGCCTTCTGTTAATTTGATTTTGAGACTTGACTTAAGTAACAAAATATTATTAATGTACTCTCTATACTCGTATTTACAAGTTACATCTACAGCAGTAGCAGTAGTCTGTAGTATGCAAATTTGCTATTTTCTGATATTTACATAATTGTCATTTAAATAATTATTTATTAGGAAATTCAAGATAATTGTTAAGTATACAAATAATAAGTTGGGGAAATAATAAATTTGGTTTGTGGTTTTCAAGAGAAATACAGAATATTAATGTTTAAGTTAAGGGGTTTTCCATAAAGAATAGTCACAAGGAGGATTTGGATGAATTAGTACATTATATGTACTAATTGATCGGTCATTTTTTTAACTCATTTTGTCCGAATTTGTCCAAAAAATCATCTTTTATGAAAGGCCCCCAAGTTATTATTACATAACCTAGGCTGCCTAGGCAGGCTAGGGCTAGAAGTATAAAAATGTAGAGTGATGTAATGTAAGATGTGATGTACCTATAATAGGTACCTATGTATAAAAAAAGATCGCTTGGCAAGGAGGGGACATCAAAACTAAAATTTTGCAATTTTTTTTGGGAAAATTTTTTAATTGACTTTTTGCATCGGATGGACAAAAATTGATTCTCAGCTTTTACTTGCTCGTACTCGTACATAATGAGATATCGAGCTGATCAAAATTTTCAAAAATCATTTCCAAAATTTCCAAATGCTTACACACTTTTATTCAAA
>JAQIXA010004011.1:0-12410 GCA_034699045.1 Nanhermannia cf. coronata Gr-Ori-00579 | reverse complement strand
ATCCATACATCCATACATACATAGACCTGAATATATACTCCCTCATCGCTAAAGCTCTGTCGGGGAAAAATGTCTAATCCTAAATCCTTAAGACTGCTAACCATCATTACATATATTTTTGTGTTTTGGATATTTTATTAGAGATTTTTTCAAGAAATATAAGTTACTTATCCTAAGTAGTATACGAGCTTATATAGGTATTTTGTATTATCTACTTACGTTACGATTATTCATTTATTGATCTTGATCATATTATACCCGACCCTACTTATTAAAAAAGACTTTGATTATGCAAATATATACTTTTATAAATGCATGCATAGCTAAGGTATTTAAAAACTTCAAAAGAGTACAAAATATTTGATAAAAGAATAGAATTCTAAATTTTGTTAAGCAAGCATGCATATGACAAGGTTAAATGCGTATATAAGTACCATACATAAAGCATTAGTAATTAGTAGTAGGTAGCCTATAAAATAAATCACATTAGAATTCCCCATCATATTCAAATCAGATGAGAAATACCTAAATATAATTGTACAAATACCTACTAGGTACCTACTGTTTGATAAAATTAAAATACAATTATTATGAGTAATCCAAATTATAATTTAACTCGATTAGCCAATAGATAAAACCATTTCTGATTTGTCTGTCAGATTAAGTATGATTAGGTTTTATCGGACTGATCCCAGCTCTCATCCAAAATCCAAACCTTGTAAAACTTTTATTCATTTAAACTGTGATCTTGTGTGAAATCAGAGACTCCATTTTTTTCAATGGAAAAACTTAATTTAATTGCAATACTACTAGTAATTGCAGTTTCTGCAAATTCAAGTGAAATATATCGATACGAGCCTTCGAACAAAAATGAAAATTCTCATTTGAAATGCTTGCAATTTTGGACTAATGGCCCTTTGACCCATTGTAAATTAATTTTCGAGACTCAAGCACTTTTTCATATTGTATTACAAACTAAACCAAAAAGTATAGAAGATTCAATTGAAGTCCAAGTGGTTGTTGAAAGTCCTGGGAAAAATGAGAAATTTTCAATTACTGATGAATTACGTAAATATCAATACTGGTCTCAAGATTTCGACATAAATGAAGTAAAATCATATAAATTTTTCAAATTCTTTTTCTAAAAAAACATTTTAAATTAGGACTCAAGGATTACTTTCAAGATCACAAGAGATGGGAAATTAATCGATCTGAAGGATGTTGAGAATTTCATTGATTTTGTAGTAATTCAAGGACAAGGATTGAATTCAAAACCTATACAAAATCAACAAGTTTCAGACAATTTGGAAAATGTTCAAGAAATCGAAGCTAAAAGTGATGAAGATGAAGTTGCTGAATCTGATGAGTATGATACGTTTACCGATGAACCAACTACAGAAGACAGTACTGATGGTAAATTGAATTAAAATATAATTTTAGATAGGCACATATCTAAACCTAGGTAGGTACCCTATTATTTCATTCTGATACTGTTCTGTTTAAGCAAATTAGGTACCCTACTATGTATCATATAGTAGTAGGTATACATACATAAAATATTTCAGATTTTGAATAATTTTCAATCTCGATCTCGATTTGTACATTTTGAAATACAATTTCAAAAATTTGACGCAAACTTTCTTTTTGAACTCAAATCAGGCGAGCAGATTATTTTAACAAAATTCTGAAATCTGAGATTCTACCTCGAGGTCTGAAACTTTGAGCTTCTATATTTCAGATAGATTGATATTTAGCTCTGGATTAATTACTACCCTATTTGATACCTATCGAGTAAAATAAATGTGGCCATATAAAGATAAAGTCAAAATATTGATATTTTGCTACTGCTGTTACATATCGTTAAAATCATTCATAAAATATATTTTTTTTAAAAAAAAGAACCTACGACAACAACAACAACATCGACAACGTCGACAACTGAAAACCCATATGGTCCTGAGATAGATTTAGAAGAGGATCTGGACACCGATCTTGGTTCCAGTTGGACAACGTCTTGTAAATTTTACAACAATATTGACGAATTTCCTGCTGAAGAATGTACAGTTGGAACTGCTGGTCCGACAGTACCAGATCCACAATCAGAAGGTTTTTGGGCTCCCTGTACTTCACCAACATGTGAAATCAATTATCGAAATCCAGATTCTGAAATTTCGGGTGTTGTTGTAAATATCTTTATGGGGGGTGATGGAGATATTGATCCACCATTAATACCTGAATCTGATCCACCAGTTACCAGCAGAACATATACAAAATTTCAATCAAGACAAGAAGTTCCAAAATGGACTACCGCTAACCTAACTTTACAGTCAAGTGCATCAGGTGGTGTGGTAAGTTTCAAAATATTCAAATATATATACTGTATATTCATATCGGAGTAAACATTTTCCTAATTGAACAGTTAGCAATTAAATTGAGTGCCGGAACTACAGGGGATGTGGTGATTGTCGACAAATTGAAACTTTATGGCCGAAATAAAGCACTTCCGCCACCACCTGAGGAGGATGACGACAAAACACTATTAATTGTAATTAATTAATTTAAAATTTAAAAAACGATGGTTTAATTTATGGATTTTAGGTCCTGCTCTCTGTTGGAAGTGTGATTGTCGTCTGTGTATTAGCTGGTGGTGTTTATTTCTTTATCAGATATAAAAAACAAAATAAATACGAGGGTAATGATAGACCTTTAGATCATTATCAAACCCTGACCAATTATCAAGATGAGGATAATTATGGATCTTCAAGACGTGATCGAGGTGGTCAAATTAATGAATCGTATATGCGCAACGATGAATTTGGAAATGGTCCAAGGTCAAGACCAATAGGTCAAAGTCATAGTCATATTCCAAGTCAAGGTCAAAGTCATAGACAAAGCTATAGTCAAGAACCGAATCAATATATTCCAAGATTTGAACCAACTGGTGCTTTGCCAAGAGCCCGATTAAATGAAACTGCAAGTATGAGTACCAGAAGTAATATGGGCGGAGGACCGTCATTCAGAAGAACTACACAATATTAAAATTCCACAAAATTTTACAAAATTTTTAAAATGTACTTAAATATCCTATAACTGTTTTACCTTTTTTATACATATTTTTATCCATTTGAATCATAAAAATTTCTGACAATTTTAGATAGTATACCGACTGGTCAAATATCGTCTGTCGTTCCTTAAATGCTACAAGCTCGAATTTTTGGATTCTATTTTACAAATTTTTTGCAGCTTTTGACATAGAAAAAATAAACCTAGACCCCAAAAAATTGATATTAGAAAAATTTTCGGTTTCAAGATCATTTTTTTCTAGTCAGCTTTTGGACCAGTCGATAGGTACTTACCCAATTTTAAGGGTCAAAATAAATAAAATAAAATAGTAAAAATTTGATGAGCTTTTTAATGACTTGATTGATCTCCCTATTTCCTGGCCTGAAATACAAGAAGTCCCTGATCCTGAATCAAAAATTTCATTTTTGATTAGTTGTTCCAAAATTTTCTTTGATTTTCTAGACCTTGTGCCATATTCATAGGTTCTTTAACCTATATTTAATATACTAACTATAGTTAATCTTGTTTCGAGAGCGTAATAATTATGATGCATTTACTTTAAATAGTTTAATAGTGCAGGTGTACAAGTTATAAATCGTATAGGTATTTATTCAAAATCAGAATTACGACATCGTGACTCTTTTTTATGATTCATTTATATTTTTTAATTGATGCTATGTATGTGTATGTATAAGTATAAAATATTTTAAAAATAAAATGTGTAGATATTAGATAATGAATTGCTCTACATTTCAAAATCAGGATTGGGAATATCAACCAAAGTGGTTTTTCATGAGAATTTTTTAATCTTGTGAACTAATAAATAACTCTAATCAAGTAAGTATGTAAGTATCAGTAATATATTTTAATTTTTTAAAGTAGGTAGCATTTTTAGATTAGATTAAACTAAACCCTATTTTATTTATAATGTCCAATAAAGTCTATCGAAAAATTTACACAACTATCTATCTGTAATGAATACTTTTATAAGTATCTATCTACTTGTATGCAATTAGGTAATCTTAATTATTTTTATTAAAAATCAGGAAGATAACATGTAAGTTGTAAGTATATTAAATTGTAAGTAATGTAATGATAGATAGCTCCTGCCAAATCATTTAATTGTAATTTGGAAGGAGCTTTTGACAACTTTTAATGCGATTTCTTGAGAAAGGTACTTATACTGGGAGTTTGACATGGCATTTCACATTTCACATTCAATTCAAATAAAAAGAGACAAAATGGGGACTTCAGATTCACATTTAAGTAACCTACGATAACTTATTTAATATAATATAAATAACCTACCTACTATAGAAGATACTATAAACTATAACTAAACATTAAATTAAAAGTATTTGTGCGAGTAAATTTCAAAAAATATCTGAAAGAGAAACCGCCGAGATTCGACGGGCACAATGGCCCTATAATGATATAAATACATAGTATCGGTATCGGTATCGGTATCGGTATCGGTATCTGTATTCTGTTTCTGTATCTGTATAGGTATGTATGTGATTTATTTCAAACATGTCATTTTAATTTCAATATGTAATTGTTTTATTTGATACATTGAAGGATTTGTAAAAATTAGATAACTAGATTATTAGCAATTAGCTCTTATGTACTACATATAGCATATTGATTCTGGTTCAAGCAAATTTAAAATATTTACAATTCAAGATAAGTTCACACTTGACTGACTCACTGATTTGGCATTTATTTCTAATTTTTACCTACGCAAATCGATACACATTTTTTTAAAAGTCTCATTTATCTCTACCAACTAGTATAAAAGTGTAAATAAAATCACAGTTAGTGTTTATTGTGATTGATTGACCGAAATGGATTATTCTACCATGAAAAGCCTACTGTTAATATTTATCATTAATTTTATTACTATTCAATTATCTCAAGCAAATAGTCCAAATATTTTTACACTAGACGTATTGGAGAATGATCTTGGGGAAAGTGAATATTGGACCTGGGATTGTAATTATAGTAAGAATCAAATTTATTTAGAATTTCAAGATTTACTAGATCCTGAAGATCCTGAAGAGGGATTTTTTACACCTGGATTTGGCCTAGATAAGTGCAAAATCTCATTTGATATCAAAAAATTTGTTCCAAGTTCGATCGGATTTCAAGGATATTTGAAGCGTGGTGCTCAGGTTGAAATTAACATGGTATATGGAGAGGATCTGGAAAATTTTAGAATAGCAAGTGATTTACTGGATGATAATGGAGTTTGGACTAATGATTTGAAATATTATGAAGAAATGTCTGAGGTAATTTGTCAGTTTTATTACATTTAATCCATTTTAATGACAGTTATGTTATAAGTTATATGCTACATTATACGAGTACAGATTTAGCACATACCTGCTGTATTCGAAAAATTGATAAAAAATCATATAAAAACGATAATTCATTCAAATTTTTAGAAACATTCGTATTTACATTCTTCAAAAAAATCTTTAAAAACTTTCAGATCAATTTTTGGCAAAATTTTTGCGAAAATTTTGTACAAATGTTTAACAAAAGAACAGAGAATTTTGATTAGGTAGACACGAATTCGACTTGAAATGAAATGAAATTGTGTAGTATTCTGTATAAATATCTAAGTATACATAAGTACTAGTAGAAGGATACTAATCCTAATGGACATAGGTTTTATCCATTAAAAAAAATTTATCTTTGATTTGAATTTGATTTACAATTTACCTACCTACAGATATATTTGTTTGTATACTTGTTGAAGATAAAAATCAATTAACAAAATTATAATCATTTAAATTCTTTTTCGAACAGAATTTCCACATCGAATTTATACTTCATACGTCAACTTCACTGAACCAAAATGACGTGGAATTCGAATATGATCATTCAATAGCTCTCGTAGATAAAATTTGGATAATAGCATATCCATCAGCATCTGATGATTATGATCTAGCAGCAGCTGAAGCTGAATCAATTGAAGAAAATGATTTTGAGAATTTAACTGATGATGATGATGAAATAAATGAAAGAACGGATGAACCAACAGAAACACCTGAAACTGAGAAACCACTGATTGTAATTGGTCAAATGAGTACTCTCCAAGATATCGAAGATAGCGAAGATTGGGACACAAACTGCGATTATGAAGATTCTACGGAAGGTTTGTGTACTCCAGTCTTAGCTCCTGATGGAAAAACTGGATTTTTTGCACCATGTACTGGAACAATGCAATTCAGGTGTACAATTGTGTATTCTAATGATCGAAGAGAAATTTTTTCATTCAAGCCCAATGTATTTATTGATGGTAATGGTAAAATTGAAGTTTCGACAGAATCACAAAGAAAAAACATGGGACTTAAAAATGAAAGAGTTGGAATTATAGGATCTTGGGACGATAGCGAAAAACTGCTAAATGAAGACGACGACGACCAGAGCAAGGTAACTAACCTGCTTTAATTAGCTCTTTAAAACCAGGTTTTGACATCAATTTTATTAATACAACAAGTGTATGGGGGAAATACATTATTATTCTCCGAAGTACTCTGAAAATTGGCTTTTCAGAGCTGAAGATAGGTGTAGAGATATTAGTCATCAGTATTTTGAATTAACAATAAGAAGTGATTATAAGTAAGGTTTTACTAAATTTTTTGGTTTTTACTTTCATTTAGATCACTTTTACCCTTATTGGAAGCGGTAGGAATGATGTCGCCATAGTTGAAAGCATCGTTATAATGGGTTGGGAAAAGGATGTAGAACCTGTTGATGGTATGGTAAACCATGTCTATAAAATTTTCATAGCTAATGAATTTTGATACATTTAAATAGAAAATGATAGCAAAACTCTGATGATTGTCCTGATTTCTGTTGGTGGTGTCATGGTGCTCGTAGGCCTTGGCGCTGCCCTATATTTCTTCAAGAAGAGATCAGAACGATTGAAGAATGGAAGAAATAATTATGAATATGATGATGCTGCTGAAAGTTATCCAAACACTTCAACACAGTACAATTATAAATCTCCTCCAAGAAAAAGTGGTCAGGCAAATCAAGGATTTAGTGCCATGGAAGATGACAACTCGACCAATGCTCGGAGGTATTTCTCGTCAACTCCAAAACAATTACTAACAAGAGAAAGTTCTGCTGGTCTTGGTGTAAATAATCCTACTAATTACGGTGGGGTCCCCCTTCCAGGCCTAGCTTCGACAGAAGATCAAGGATTTTCCAAATCTGGGAACAGAATGTCATTTTCAAATCCAAACTATCAACAAAATGATCCTACTGGAGCTAATCGATTCAGAAAACAGTATTAAAATAAAAATGACAAAAACTAAAAAAAAAAACTTAATACATAATTTTAGTTATACTTTTCTATTTATTCTATGTAATACATAATTAATTGTAATAATAATAATATGTAGGTAGTTGTAATATCCACTTGTAATTATAATTTTGGAACTATAAAAAGTCTCAGGTAGTGGAATGGGATAATTTTTTATGATAATTTTTTACAAAATAAATTTATTTCGTAAACAGCTTCAGAACAGAATTTTCATTTTACCCATTTTACATATCGAACACATTGTTATATCACCTATACATAAGGTACTACTTTACATTACATAATAAAAGTTATAGAATTTAGAAAGAGTAAAATAATCTAAAATAATTATGATAAGCGAGTTAAGGATCTAGTATTTACATTTTCAATTATAATTTATAATACTTATGTAGAAGGTATGTAGGTAGCAAAGCACAGCATATTTGAATTTTGAATAAAGTATAGCAATTTTGTTTTCCAATTACCAAAGGTGTCTCCAGCCAAATCGAATTGTTGCAGCCAAAAGCATGAGCATTCCAATAAACGCAAATGATCCTCTTGATCTTAAAAAAAATATAAAAAAATGACACATTATTATACAGAAGGCAGAAAGCCAATTTTTTAAATCAATCAGGATAGAAATGGTAAGTTATTAGGGTACCTTTTCTCAGCATCACCGGTGTAATAACCTCGAGCATAGCAAATTCTTCCCACAATCCAAATTATTCCTCCAGCAGTACACCAGTAAGGACACTCAAGACCTCCGATTAAGAGGAAGAAGATAAACGATGGATAGCATTCCAAGGTGTTCTGATGAGCTCTAAGAAATGTAGAAAGTGTTTAACTTAACTGTACATTTAGTAATATCTGTATTTTTTAAATTCAATTTTACCTTTGAACACAATTAAAAGCCAAGTTATCGGAAGAGTACATCGTTGGATAAGGGACATCATAACGTTTCCTGGCTTGAACAACTTTAATTGCCATCCATGCCTATGAATTCATAAAATAGTTTTACTATAAGTATTTTTACTTCTCAAAATCTACCCCTAGAGTCTAGAGGTAGATTAGGGATGGTTCCAAAAAAAATTTCATGAACAAGTTATCATTTTGGCCTGAAAACAGGATATAATAAACAAAAACTTATCCTAACTTAGTATATACATACACATACACTAGTAGGGTAAAGGGTATACTCCTATCCTAAGTAAGGTATATGACTTACAACAATCATGGTAGAAGCAACACCGGTCAAAACAACCCATCCATAACCGTGGGGGATGGCGGAATAATGTTGACGAACAACAGACGAAGATGAAGAATTACTCGAAAAAAGTGAAGATAACCCTACAAGAAATAGAGAAAATTACATTTTTAAACTTAAAAAACTAGTTAATAGTAATTATTAGGTATTACATGCACAAAATCCCCTTCCAGATGATGTACAAGATGATGTACGGGTTTCACCGGAAACACATTCTGAAGGACCTATTGAAATTGAAATGTTTGTTATCAAAATTGGAATATATTTTGTATTTTAGGTACTTACCTTTAAGAGCATATGTCAACACTGGTGGTGGTGAGCAGCAAAGTTTTGGAGCAGAGTTTTCGCACGACCTAAACAACGTAAAATACAAGATTAATAAATTGATATCTACCAAATTGAAAAATATACTGAATCAATGCTTACATGATCCCTGCTGAAGTCTGAACGACCCAACAAGTCAGAAACAACGATGATGATGGTTTGGTGGCGATCAATTAAAATGAATCAGTACTCACTAAAAATTTTGAAAAAATTTTGATTGAAAATCATCAGGATCGAATCGGAGCAAAAAATTCTAAAAAATTCTTCTCTTCCTTTCTCAAAAAAGTTTTTGAAAGTGATTGTAAAATTTTCATATTTATAAGTTCCATGGGTACAATATTTTTTAATTTCATTGTTGAAAAGTTGAAATGGAGATTTCAAAAGAGTAATTTTGTACTTAACTAAATATTTGTATAAAATTGGTCAGTATGTGCCAATATAAAAAATGTGGTACATTACATAACCCATAATTATTAGAATTGTAAGTTAAATGTCTATCTATAAAGGGGAAGAATTAGGAAATTACTATTTTCAATAGGTACTGAAACTGAAATTATAAGTTTGATTCGAGATGTGATATTCTAAAATTTAAAATCATCAAAATAAGACCTTCAAACCAAAACTATGATGTAGAATTTAGATGCCGAGTCTTCAAATTAGCTTAATAATTGATTAATATTTATTTATCAATTGTATAGATAGGTGTATTAAAATATTGAACAATCGAAAATCTATATTCTATTGTTTTTGCTTAATAACATGAGCCAGATCGTATGCTCCTCTAACACATTTAAGTTTAACACCAGGTGTATCTCGAAGCCTTGAAACTTTGACCAAAACAACGTTATGTTCTTGAAGATTATGGCCGATACCTTATTTTAAAATAAGTAACAAAAATGAATATTTATTCACATACAAGTATCTACTTACTATTATTTGCGTTAGATTTTTTAATTATTTTTACCTGGGATATAAGCTACAGCCTCTCGTCCATTTGATAATCTAAGTAAAACACATTTCCGATTGGCTGAATTTGGTTTTTTAGGTTTTTTGACGAGAGTTTTGAGAACAACACCTTTCATGAATGGATTTCCATCTAAAGGTTTTCTTGGAGGACGATATTTATAACAGGGTCCTCTTCTATGCATTCTCTCTAATGCCTTTAACTCCTTCTCATCTTCTGCTGACAGTTCATAATTTCGGATAGAATAATAATTTGATAATAAACTTGAACGAGCATATTTTTGTTGATGATTCTGTAGTGTTGATGATAAATTAAGTCTAAAATAAAAATAAAAAATTCTTATTCGTATTGTATAGAAATCTATTCATTTCATTAAGATCTGAAAACCCATATGTTGGCCCCATTTACAGTAGTACATCAACTTAAGAATATGAAAATGAGATTTTCAGAGCTGAATCATATGAAATAGACATTACTTTTACTACGATTTAAATTAAAGTACCTAGCTCATTTATTTACAGCTCTTAAAATCTCACACAGGCCTCTACCTCTACCGAAAAACGAGGAAATACGTGTAAAATAAAGGCCAAAAATCGGGTTTTTAAGAACTGAAATGAATAGGCCATGCATGGATGAATTGATTTTACTAGCTGTTAGCCTTATTTTATTAAATAAAAAATAAATAAATACCTTGAAAATAAACTAGAAATGGATGAGCCACATGGAGGATTATTGACTATTTTGGGCATCTCATGGATGATTTGACCTAAATGGCATTGTGATGATGATGTTGATGTTGATTTTGACCTCAAAAAAAGAATGTTCATATCTACAGAATAAGAACAAGAACCCATTAAAAAAAAATCATTAAAAATTATAGAATTTCAAATTCAAAATCAATAAAATATCTAAATACCTTTAAAAACACCATTTTTCACCAGTTTAACGCCACCACCAGAGTTGAAAATCCTGTAAGTAAAATGAGTAAGATTGCTCAGCATCTTATTAGTCTTCTATTTTGTACAAAAACTTATAATTACTAATTACAATTAACTAATTGTTTTTTAAAAAAAGCAGCAATTTTTTTTATTTTATTTTTTGTTTATTTTTTTGAAGGGCTTATCGAATTTGGTAGAATTTTTATCAGAGTTTAATCTAAAGGCAAAAAACGCAAACTTACCTTTTATGGGTAATCAGAAAAATTGTGTTTTATTTTTATTTTTTAATATCATTGAATGGAAAATGGAAAATGGAAATCGAAATCGTGTTTTTCAGAGCTGAATAAAACCAATACCTCTTTTATTATCTACGTAGATACGTACATTTTACCATAATACTTTCTTCTAATTACAATTATAATACTTCAATAAAACTACAAATTACATTTTAGAATTACAGTTCATTTCATTTCAGTTATTAAATTGGGATATTTTTACCTAGACCTCCTAGAGGTTTTAATTATAAATAAGTAATCAATTCAGCTTTAAAAAACCAAATTTTGTAGATCTTAGCATATGTAGCTAACTATGTGTATACATATTGATATTTATAAGTATAAGGTTTAGACTTGACGTATCATAGTAGTTAATAATATACCTAGTTTAGTTAGTTTGTAAATACATATACCCACCCGCCAGTCATTTTGTTAAGTTGAATATGTACATATATTTAAGAAAATAATGAGAATATCAATTAGAATTACTAATTGCTAATTATCTCTTAAACTCTATATATGTACTAGACATTTTATTTCCTTTCCTCAATACCAACACTTACCACTAAACTTCTTACTACCTAATTACTCTTTAAAAAATTACTAATAGTTTTAAAAACGACAAGTTAAGGATTGATATTACTTATCCTCATTTTAAGCTTAAAATGTAAATCGTTGAGGAAAACATTAACTTCAAGTCCATAGTCTTTAAGCAGAGTTTTTAAAATATGGTTGGTCAAACGAAAATGGGCTTATTTCAGTTTTTATTTATTTTGTAAAAATTTGAAACTTAACCTTTAATAGGTAGTTTTTTTTACTTCATTCAAAATTTCAAACTTGAAATAACTGTATTTTAATTTTAAATTCAATTTTCCATTATTAAACAATAAGCATAAAATAGGGACATAATCTGTCAACAAGTTCAAAATGTTAAAATCTTGACAAGAAAATGGAGATTCTTTATTTTTTTATAAGATCTAATCCTAAGTCTAATCGTAAGTACCTATCTATCTATATAAAAGTTAAAATTATTTCTCAAAAATTAAAAAAGTCATACATACGACTTCTATTATAAATGTAAATCTCATTTAAGTTTTTCAATAGTAGTCAGTAGTTCGAGTTCGAAAAAATACCTATTCCAAACATTGTTTAATAGAATAGTAAACAAAAAGCATCCTATTCTGTAATAGTACAAGTACGAGTATACCTAATATAAATGTTAATTTATTTGGTAAATAAGCATACCAATACCTTGAGGTTTAAATTA
>JAQIXA010004010.1:0-12412 GCA_034699045.1 Nanhermannia cf. coronata Gr-Ori-00579 | reverse complement strand
TCTTATTACATTCTTCGCATGCATATGGCCTATCTAAAAACATCAAAAAATGCTATAATTCAGATCATTATTACGAATTACGAAACTAGGTAGTAGATATAAAATTTAAAAAAATTCATTTACTTGTATGAGCAAAAATATTGTGCTTTTCAAGATCATGTAGAGAATTAAATTTCTTTGGACACGATGGACAGGGGAATAATTTTCCGTCTAAAATATAAAATATTCATAAAAAGTCAAAAATTAGCGTGTAATAGAGCAAATAGTATTCGTAATTGACTATTAATTAGAATACCTTCATTATCTTTTCTATGAATAAACTTTTTATGTTTAGCTAAACATGAAGGATCACGAAAATCCCTGCCGCATTTATCACACGAGTGTGGTTTTATACCTATTTAATAGAAAAAATTACATTAGTCATTTCATTAATTAATGATATAAATTATTTATTATTCGATTAAAAAAATTTTTTGTAGTGTAAATTTCAGACCTTTAGGTCATATAGAATTTTAAGAATTTTAAGATTTCTGAAATGAAATAACCTATTGAAATATTTTCCTAAAATAACTAGGCCGTATTTGGCGGTACCTACTAGAGGTACCTAGACGGTACCTACTAGAGAAAATTCTGTAAATCTTGTTTTTATTAGTAGGTAAATATCCTACTTAAAAGTTGCTCAGTTAATTCAAGATTTAAAAATATTGATGATTTGACTTTGACTTACCTGAATGGATCCTTAGATGAATATTGAGATGAGTCCTTTCTCGAAACCCCTTTTTACAAATTTCGCATGTATATGGTCTCTCACCTAAAAATATCAAATCAAAATACTTTAATTCTGATCATATCTATGTACAGAATTAAGAACTTTTTCAAAATAGTATATACCTGTATGAATACGAATATGTCTTTGAAGAGCATCCTTACAATTAAATTTCCCTGGGCATGATGGACAGCAAAGTTTATCGTCTAAAATACGGATATTAAATATCGAAGAAGATCAAATGTTAAAAAGTGTTAAAGGTAACTAATTTGATATTTAAATTAGATTGGTAAGTAGGTAAGTACGATACCTGTATGTATTCTACTGTGTCTTGTTAAGTCACATTTATGGAGAAAAGCCTTCGAGCAGACTGAACAGGAGAAAGATCTTTCTTTAGTGTGAACTTTCATATGGGAAATAAGATGTGCGAAATATCCTTTGCAAATTTCACATAGCTTGTAAGGGCTTCTTTTCTTATTACTGTATTTGTCTTTTAGTTGACCTTAAAATAATAAGAATTATTAATCAGAATCATCATTATCTTGATCCTTTATTTTAGGTACTAGACTAGAATAGGTACTAGAATTATTAAAATAGGTAAAAAGGTATACTGAAAAGAAAATACCTGCTGGATCTTTCGAAACCTGACTTGCAAGTTCATATTCAGAGTCTTTTGAAGTTTTCTCCTCAATTTCAATACTTTTAAGTGCTTCATAATCATACTGTAATTTCTTGACTGAAAGTTTGAATTAAACAAAATCAATTAAAAAGCATAAGTTTAGTAATTACCAGTTGTGTGAAAATAGTATAAAATGTAGTAGGTGACACATAGCTACTACTTTAGAATTATTATTCTTATTGGCAAATTATTTGGATACCTTGTTGAAATTCTTGAACAGGATGAGCAGGAACGCCAGGAAAAAAAATTTCATCAAGATTTGAAGTTATTTCAGTCTCGTCAATCGAAGGTTTATAATCAATTTGTGAGTTCAAGTCTTTATTTTCATGAAGATCGATTTTCAATAGTAATTCGTCCATTTCAGTCACGCCGAAGAACTGGAACCGGATGTCAATTTTTAAGAATATTGATCAGCAGAAAACCAGCGGGAAAAAAACTTGTTATGTATTATAGGCTTTTTTTCCAGAATTTTTACAGAATTTGCAAAACTTTTCAAAAGTGAAAATTTTTCTGACTTTCTTTATCTTGAAAATTTTGGAAAATTGTAAAATAAAAGGCGGTAATTTCAAATCTAATTTAACTTTTAACTTAAATTATTATATTTTTAACCAGCTCTGAAAAATCCAATTTTGTCCTCAGTAGGTAATACAAATATTAGGCATTTACCTTTATTAAACTACCGCTAGGTCTTCATACTATACGATACACGAATACGAAATATCAGTAGGTACTAGGTACATAAATTTTCCCATTTATAAAAAATTGATTTCTCCACTTTATACTGATATTTAAGTCATTTATAAGCTTTAAGTACTTACGATTAGTGGGTTATTTAAAAAAATAAATTATGTTAGCTTGTGCTAATTTTAAAGTCAACTTTTTTTTGACTTTTTTGTAGTAATATTAGTTCTCTAGATGAAATAAATCATTGATCATTTATTAAAATAAATAAAGACAGATATTTTTTACAAAAATTTGGCAATTGAATCGACATTAGATAATAAAGGTATTAATAATAGATAGGGTATTACAGAATTAGAATATAAAATATCAATGACAAGACAAGTATCAAGTGCTAGGTTTTAATTTATGAACATTCTTTTTATGTCTAGCTAAAGATAAAGGAAAGCGAAACTCCCGGCTGCATTTATCACACGAGTGTTTTTCGCCTAATTGTTTGTAAAAACAAAAAAATTATATTAGAGAATATTAGTGTAATAATTTGATAAGATAATTATTTTTTTGATCATAATCTCTAGTCTAGTCTAGTCTAACTTTTTTTTAAACTTCTGATCTTTAGATCACCATGAATTTTTTTAGAATTCTTAAATGAGAAGCTTTCTCCTAAACTAATCGTAAGTAGTTTTTATAGCAAAAATGATCTGACATACCTGAATGGATTCTTAGATGATTTATAAGATTACACTTTGCTCGAAAACTCTTATTACATTCTTCGCATGCATATGGCCTATCTAAAAACATCAAAAAATGCTATAATTCAGATCATTATTACGAATTACGAAACTAGGTAGTAGATATAAAATTTAAAAAAATTCATTTACTTGTATGAGCAAAAATATTGTGCTTTTCAAGATCATGTAGAGAATTAAATTTCTTTGGACACGATGGACAGGGGAATAATTTTCCGTCTAAAATATAAAATATTCATAAAAAGTCAAAAATTAGCGTGTAATAGAGCAAATAGTATTCGTAATTGACTATTAATTAGAATACCTTCATCATCTTTTCTATGGACAAACTTTTTATGTTTAGCTAAACATGAAGGATCGCGAAAATCTCGGCCGCATTTATCACACGAGAGTGGTTTAATACCTATTTAATAGAAAAAATTATATTAGTCATTAATTATAATATAAATTATTTATTTATTCGAATATCCATAATCCATATTATTGTTCGATCAATAATTTTTTTTTGTAAAGAGACATTTAGGTCATATGGAATTTTAAGATTTCTGAAATGAAATAGCCTTACTTGAAATATTTTCCTAAAACTTTAATGTCTAGCGAGCCAACTAGAGAAAATTATTCGTTTTGATTTTTCTTTGTCTAACCTGAATGGATCCTTAGATGAATCTTGAGATGAGCTTTTTCTCGAAACCCCTTATTACAAATTTCGCATGCATATGGTCTCTCACCTAAAAACCAAATCAAATCAAAATACTTTAATTCGGCTCTATATCATATCTATATGTACAGATTTAAATACTTTTTCAAATTGTATTTACCTGTATGAGTACGAATATGTCTTTGAAGAGCATCCTTACAATTAAATCTCCCTGGGCATGATGGACAGCAAAGTTTATCGTCTAAAATACGGATATTAAATATCCAAGAAAGATCAAATGTTACAAAGTTTTAAAGGTAACTAATTTGGTATTTAAATTAGGTAAATTAGGAAGGTATTAGGTACTAATTTGTGTTTAAATTAGGTTGGTAAGTCGTAAGTTTTAACCTGAATGTATTCTACTGTGTCTTGTTAAGTCACATTTATGGAGAAAAGCCTTCGAGCAGACTAGACAGGGGAAAGATCTTTCTTGAGTGTGAACCTTCATATGAGAGCTTAGGTGTACGAAATAGCCTTTACAAATTTCACATAGAGGTTTACTTTTCTTATTACTGTACATGTTCTTAAGTTGACCTTAAAATATTATAAGAATTATTAGTCATTAGAATTAGAATCATGATTATCTTAATCTTTTATTAAAATAGGTACTAGAAGGGTAAATATCAGTATGTATATTGAAAATACCTGCTGGATTTTGATTTTTTGAAACTTGACTTGAAAGTTCAGATTCAGAATCAGAGTCAACCAAATCGATAATTTCAATTTTTTTGGAAGTTGAAGTTTTCTCCTCAATTTCAATACTTTTAGGTACTTCATACTGTAAATTTTTGCCTGAAAGTTTGAATTAAACAATGTACTTATTCATCAGTAGCGTACTCTGTAAAGTAGCTAATCTAATATGTAATACTATAGTTGATTCAAGTTCCTACTTACGACTTACTACTTGATATAGTTTAAGTGTATATATTGGGAATAAGAGAATTTTTTATTTGGGTACCCTGTTGAAATTTTTGAACTGGAATTGAACTGGAAATATCAGCAGGAATAATTTCACCACCACGATTTGAAGTTTTTCCAGGTTCCTCAATCGAAGGATCATATCCCAGCAGCAAAATATTGTCAATTTGTGAGACCAAGTTTTTTATTTCATTAGGGTCGATTTTCAACAATTCGTCCATTTCTGTTTCTGTTTCACACCGAAGAACCGAAACCGGATGTCAATTTTTAAGAATAAGTAATAATAATGACCAAAAAATCAACAGGCAAAAATACTAATTCATATAGATTTTTTTTCATAATTTTCTCTCGGAAAATTTTCAATTTTCACCTTTCGCAATCTTAAAAAGTGCACTAACAATAGGTTTGGTTTGGTCAAAATTTTGGAATTTTACTCAAAATTTTTCTCAAAATTTCCTTATTCATTTGAGAATAGAATTATTTTGTATTTTTAGTAAATACATAAAAAATATGTAATAAAATAAGCGGTTGTGCTGAGGATGAGTGGTGTGTGTTTTGCAAAAAAAAGCAAAAATTCAAAAATGTATATTGTTTATGGCATTAGACTCAAGTATACTTTTCAAAAGATATTCTGGTAATGATTGGGGATTTAGCTCAGCGGTAGAGCGCTCGCTTCGCATGTGAGAGGTCACGAGTTCAATTCTCGTATTCTCCATAACTTTTTTGACATTTTTCGAGGCTTTTTTTTAGCATTTTTTGACTTTTTTAAACATTTTTTGACAAAATCTCAATATCAGAATAAAATATAACCAATTCATGTAGAAATTTCACGATTCTCTGCAGATATTTAAAAATTTCAGACCCATTTTTGCTTGCCTTTTGGCAAAAAATGTAATTACTTATTTCAAATTTTTGACCATTTTTTGAGTTTGTACTTTTTTGAAGTTTTTAGTATGTAAATTTTATAAGTTTCAAGTCAAAGTTCAAAGTCAACTACCTATTTTTGCTAAGAAAGCTGGAGAATATTTTAAAACATGAGCTTTTTCAATTTTTTTTCTCAATTTTTTAACAAAAATTAACTTTTTGGAGATATTTTTGATATTTTTGACAATTTATGAACCTACTTAACCTATTCTGATTCTGAACCTATTATACTAAATAATAGTAAATAAATCAAGATCAAAAATTCATTTTTTTATAATAAAAAGAAGCTTTTTAAACTTTTTTATTCAATCGTTTTTTACTCAATGTAAAATCATTAGTCTCGCTACAATATAGTATATTATTTCATATCCCTTTATCTTTATGATTAAATTTTTAATAGCATTTTAATAACTTAATAATTATTACATTTAAGTAGGTAATTTCATTCAATAAATATAAATTACAAGAACTATAAAAAACAAAACAAAAAACATAAATTATATCTAAAACACATCTATCTATAATTTTGTTGAGATAAATTACAAATTTCCTAAACTTAAAAGTTATTATTAATGGTTTTATTGATATTTTAATTGATATTTTAATAATCTTTTGAAATACATACTATATACTATGTATGTATATTATTTTGTGTGCTTTTTTATTGTATACAATTACAATATTATTACCTTTTATTAGAAGTAGAATGTAGTACAAAATCTCTATAATTCAAATTATATTCAGTAGATTTTAAAAAGTTAAATAGGAAAAATTTACATTAATATATTTAGTTAGGCATGCAGTACCCATTATAGTATTAGGCATATGAACACAACAAAAGGAGGAAATTTTTAAAAAATCTTACAATTTACCCATAATAATAATGTATCAACATTTTTACACAAATATTATTCCACTTTTATAAATACAGTTTATCATATCATTATTTATATAAATGCCCCTAATGAAAGAATTTCGTATCAATTCTAATGATAAAAGATCAATTAATAAATCAAAATCAAAAAGTACTTAAGTATTTACAAATTTTTAAGTATTTTACTATCGTGCATGTAATTTATTTACATACATCATATTTACGCAAGATATCATAGTTTTAAATATTTCTAAATAGGACAGGTTTGTTGTACGTTTTCAAATTGAAATACCTACGAGTAGTTAGATAAAAGCAGCAGGTTTTGATAAATACCTACCTATTTTTTAAGAATTAAAAACGGACACTTTGTTTAAAATTCAATTATTACATTTACTTTAAAAGCAGGCACTAATATAATGCGTAGTTAGTTTAGTAGGGTACTTAGGTATAGTATATATTACAAATACAATTTTAGATTTGAAAATTTTAAAGTAGTAGTACAAGTACAAGTAGGTATATTAAGATAGGTACATAACTAGAGTAAAGTAAATGCATTATGTAAAGCCTATATAAAACCTCTAGTTAATTTGATAATTATTTATACTTTTACATAAAATTTAAAAAAGCGTTTCTTTTTACATATTTATATTCAGTCATTAATTTTATATACCTATCTTATTTTATTACTTATTTATTAACTTTAGGCTAAAATACTATTGTATTATCTTGGACAATTATTAATTTCATGCAAAAAATTGACAAAATTGCATAGGTATTCAAAAAATTCTAATACCTAAACTAGGTACTACATATTTTCATTGCCCATATTATTTGTGTGTTTAAAATTTAAGTAGTATTTACTACTTACACTTACATAGTATTAAAAGTCATGCCAAATGTAAATGCATTTACTTTTACTTTATCATATTTCATATTACAATTACGATTACTACACTAACTAATGGATAAAATTGAGATTTTAAGTCTTATTTATTTTATGAAAAACAGAAATAAGTAAATCTTCATAATTAATGTCGTAATCTCTTTCTCGTTTTAGTGTATATCTTACATGATTCTAAAAAAAGGAGTTTTACCTAATTGTTTTGTAATATATGCATACCTATTTGTATATTGTATCAAAAATTTCCAATAGTCGATTAAATAGTAGGTAGAATTGTTTGAAAATATTAATTAGAATTTTTTGGAGTTGAGAATGTAGCAGGTGTGATAACTGCAGGTGGCACTATAAAAAATTAAAAAGAAAATATTCAATTAGTAAAGTTTAAACATATAGGTAGATATTGATATAAGGTACAGGTACATGTATCTATTTCAAATTTTTTCAAAGTTATAAATGTTTATTTACGATTTTATTTGATTAAGTACCTCCATAATGCGGTGATAATGATGAAAATTGAGGTTGGACAGCTGGAATTATAGGGTATCCAACACCAATATGAGTGTGGTGATGCTGATGAGTATGAACTATTTAAAGTAAACAAAAAAAATTGGTTTTTAATATTTGATTTGTCTTTCAAGATCGACGAATCTTTTATCAAGTTATTTTTTTTACCATGATGCTGCGTTGGTGGTGTCCTAGTTCCGTCCCTCATATCAGAAACGCTAATCTTCATTTCTTTTGTTAAATCCGATGCTTTATCTTTTCCACCTCCTCCACTAGATATTGAAACTGATGAAGAAATTGAAGATGTCTTTTCCATCGTTGATGTTCTAATTGTCGGACTTGGACCACCAATAATTGAATTTGGAACAACACTTGGAGAACTAACTAACTTTGGATCATGTGGGCTTCCTTCTCCAGCACCAATGCTGCCTCTTTTATCAGCATTAAAGACTTGAGGTGATGGCGATTTTAATGCTCTTTCTTGAAGTTCGTGAATTTTATGTGAGGCAAAGTATTGGTTCGCGTGGTGTTGTAGTAAATCCAATGCTTTTGATGATGGAGTTGTTGCAGAGCTTGTTGGTGGCCCACGTTGACCTGAAAGATCTTCTGGTAAAGGTGTTGAACCAGGCGGTGGGCCTGGGAATCTCATGTTGGGGTGATGTAGGCCTGGATGATGATAAGGACCTGGGCCAGGAGGATAAGGATTTCCAACCATCACTTGTCTTTAAAAATGAGGTAATAAAATAGAAATTGAAAAATAAAGTTGGAAAAATTTAAAGAATCTTTAGTCAAACGTTTTTAATTGATTACCTATATGGACTTAATGGATGGCCTGGATCGAATGGTAATCCGAATGGAGAAGCTTGAAGAAAATTTGGAATTCCATATGCATAATTTCCTGATGGAGGTGGACCAGTTGTTTCAAATGTTGGTTTAATTCCTGTAGATTTTGATTAAATGACAAAATTAATTTTTGATGTAATATTATTTAGTTAAAGAGATTTATTAGATGAAAAAATTAGGAAGATATTCTACTTACCATCATCTTTATTATCACTAAATTTTTTATCAGTTGAATTTCTACTGTTGCCACCACCAATTAGTCCTGAGTTTCCGGAATTAGGCGAAGATTTATTTCCACTATTGTCCTTTCCTTCAAAACTTGGTCTGTCTTTATTCTTTGAATGTTTACTACAGGGTGTAAAATGTTGATTATGTTTTCCACTTAATGATGGGCTTTTATCATCAATAGTAGACTTTACTTTATCTCTTTCTAATCCAGGTTCTATTTTAATATTTAATAAACGATCCCCACCACTTGAATCATTTGAATTCTCATTTTGATTTGTACTTTTCCCTTTTTCTTCATTATTTTGTTGATGTTGTAAACTACGATGATAATCTGGATGACCAGGTGGCAGAGAACCTTGATTATAAGGTGATCCTCCTGATTGTGGCTGATTATTTCCATCAAAATGATAATTCGAGTAAGGATAATGAAAGAAATGTTGTTGTTGCTGCTGTTGTTGTTGTTGTTGAGGAAGATATTTTGGATGATGAAAATCCACTTTTGGCGAATTTCTATCATTATTTGTTGTTCCTGATAAATTATTATTTAAAGGTGGTCCAGAAGGTTTGCCACTCATATTAGGACTGCTTAATTTATTTTTGTCTAGTTCTTGTTGTGGATCTAAAGGTTTTCTACTAGAACCGTCAGAATTATTTGCAGATTGTTTATCTCTATTATCTAAATTATATGGTGAATAAAATGTAGGGTAAAATGAACCAGTACCACCACCAGAGCCAACTACACCAGGAGTTGTTAAAATGACTGTGTCCTTTTTAGATAAATCAGTTGATCCAACAATTACACCAAGACCACTACCAGATTTACAATTATTATCCTTAATAATAAGTCCGCCTTGTTCAGGCCCTGAATCATTTCCATCTTCACTAATATCCGAATATGCTGGGCTTGTAGGATCATCTTTTTCACCAATGTTTCCGGAATTATTACTTCCACTACCAGCACCATCACTAATTCTTTCATCATGCTTATCACTTGTACTTCCACTATTATGTGAATAAATTGAACTTTTGTTATGACTTTCATCAGATTGTGATTTTGAATGACTATGCACACTACCACCACTGGTTTTCTCTCGATCCTTATCTTTATTCTTTTTCTTATGTTTGGGCTTTTTCGATTTATCACTTCCTTGAGTTTTATCCTTTTTATTAACATCTACCGAAGTACTAACAGGTATTGGTACTGTTAATGTCATAGGTTGCTGTTGATGAGCAGTCGAAATTACATAAGCTGGATGACTTGAATGAATACCACTTCCAGATGAAGCATGAGGCTGCCAAGGTGTAGAAGAAACCTTGTTATTAGATGCTGATGATGATGTGCTTAGATTACCACCGCTATTACGATTTTGCATTGATAAAAATGGCACAGTTGGCACAGTTAATATTGGTGTTCGATTTGTTGTAGTTGCTGTTGTTGTTGTATTCGACATATCACTACTCAAAGAATTTGAAGAATCTTTATTTTTATTATGAAGATGTTTATTTAATGCTATTGGTTCATCAATTTCCATATCCATATCACTTGGTAAATCATATATTTTATCATTTTTCTCAATAGGTTTCTGCTGTTGTTGTTTAGAAGTTTCTTCAATTGATATTGTACCATCAGTATTATCCGAATTTAAATCAGGTGGTGTAGAGATATTATTTTCATTACCTTGATTCAGATTACTTGTTGTTGACATATTTGAATCAGAATCTTCAGCATTCAAATTATGAGCATGAGACGTATGGTACCTCAGACCATTGATGTGTCGATATTTTTTATTACAATTTGGCTCAGGACATTCGATGAGTACAGGAGAATATCTATCCTTTTCATCCAAAGTTGGTGATCCATCCTTCTGAATTTGATTAGAATTTGATACTTTCGGTTTCTTGGCATTTTTAGGACCACTGGTATTTGAGCTATTATCATTATCAATTGCATCTGTTTCTGAACCACGAGTTTTTCTTTTACCCCATAATTCACCAGTAACACCACTGCCTTTATAGGGTGAAATAGGTGTTGCAAATGAAGCAGATGAACCAGAATTTGCTGCTATTGCCAAACCTGAAGCAACTCCTGCTGAGCCTCTTCTTCCACCTTTTCCTCCATTTCTAAGTTTCGAATTTGCTTTACCTTCAATAATATTAGCTCCAATATTATCAATAATGGCATTTGGTGTATTATTATTTGCACGTCCTCGTTTACTACGATTTTTGGGTGTTCTTGCTTCTAAATCAGATGTTGGTGAATCACAAAATCTTGGTGGGGCCCAATCATTTGAAATTTTACTGCAAATTAAAAAGTAAAAATTATGTTAAAAACATTAAATACCCATGCATGGCATATAATGAAGTTTATTGTTTTAAGAATTACCAATCTAATAAGGTTCCGACATAGGTTTTTCCACGCCAAGTTACATTTACAACTAGAACACCTAAAGTACAAAATGTAAAAATAGATTAGATAGGGATCATATTAAATTACATCAGTTATTTACCTAAGTTAAATATACATTTGTTTTTTAGTTTATTAAAATTGTTTTCACTACATAATAATATATCATATCATTATCATGTACAAAATGCATATGAAAGGCCAATTTATTTACCTTTAAATAATAAAGGTAGATAATAGCCTATTATCTAATAGCTTTATTTAATTTGTCTTGCTTTGTGCGGTGATTGTGATATTTATACGTATTCTTATCAATATCACATCAAAAGTCTTTGTTCATTTTATCTAAATCTAATGTATAGGAGCGTACAGTAGGTACATACTAATAAATTATTCTATTTTAAAGATATTTTTTAATAATTGGTTTGCTATTATTTGCACCTTGTTATTGTTATTAGTAATTAATTATGAAGACCCTTTTAGCAATCATGCAATTATTTTAGCAATTATTTATTCCATGCTCTCATCATGAAATTCTTATTCTTATTACTAGTCTCGATAAAAGATTAGTAAATTATTTAGTAATAATAACCGAACCGAACCGATTTAATAATTTTATTTAAGTTTAAATAAACAAGTTTAATAGATTCTATTTAGATCATTAGCAAAGGTAATTGAACTATTTTCTCATTAAATTAACTACTATTAGTCCAATAAATTTAATTAAAATATACCTTCTAATTCATGCCACACGATTCCCTCAATGTTCACTGATGTTCCAGGCTCACAAGGTCCAAATAAATCTGGCTCTGTAATTGTCCCAACACTAGTCCCTACACAGGCATCCTTATGGGTTACTGACGAAGATGGTGAGACACGAGATATCTGTCCAGATCCAGTCTTTACATCTTTACCAATACCTAAACAAAAAATATCATCATCATCATTAATAAAATTATCTACAATTCTAAATTCTACACACTACACTGCACGTTACACAAAAAAATCTAGAAGATCAATCATTTTTCATACATTTATAATTAAATGCATAAAGATCTAAATTCTGTAAAACCGAATTTGGTCTATCTTGGTCTCATTTTCTGGTAGGATTTTCGAATCCGGGCAGTGACCTCCCCGACGACCTAAGATGCAAAACCAATACACCAAAATGATCCTTGGGTCAAGGTGAGTTCAAAAACACGGTTCTGGGACCACGTTTTTTGAACTCCCCTTGACCCAAGGAT